>PVKM010010550.1:18787-34861 GCA_004027735.1 Carollia perspicillata | reverse complement strand
GGGGGGCTGGTGTGGCTGTGCTGAGTGAACAGGAAGGAGGTGGGCGGGGAGAGGAGGTGAGAGGCATAGCATGTAGGCCTTTTTCGATTGCAAGGACCGGGGCTTGTAGTCTGAGTAAAGTTAGGGGCCACTGCAGAGGTTTGACGAAAGAGCTAACATGATCTGACTTTTTTAAAAAAACTTTTTTGAAATATATTTCACGTAGTGTGCAATTTACCCATTTAAAGTCTTTATTTGTGTTAGGACATTTGCAGAGCTGTACTGTAACAAGATGCAGGCAAGGGGGGGCCCCAAATGAGCCTGCCTGAGAGCTTGGAGGTGATTGGCCCCACACCCCAGGGCCACATGGGACTTACTAACGCTGGCAGCTGTGGCCAATTGTGGGCGGAGTCAGAGATGGTGCGGCAGAGGAAGATTGGTGCTGGGATTTAAACCCAGGCGCGGTAGCGGTAGCCATTCGGCGTCTTTTTGGGACCACGCAGCTTGGGCAGAGAGGAGCCATGGACTTCTATTTCTTTTTCTGAGATACGGTACCCCAGACTGGGCAGAGAGGGAAGGAAGAACTATGTGTTTGTGGGTGTTCTAAAGGACTTTGAGATCTCAATGCACCCATTAAGTCATTACTCTTAGGTTTGAGTAACTCTTTTTTTAAAAAAGATTTTATTTATTTATCTTTAGAGGGGGAAGGGAAGGAGAGAGGGAGAGAAATATCAATGTATGGTTGCCTTTTGTGTGTCCCCTGCTGGGAACTGGCCTGCAACCCAGGCATGTGCCCTGACTGGGAATCGAACTGCGATCCTCTAGCTCGCAGGCCCACGCTCCATCCACTGAGCTACACCAGCCAGGGCTTTTTAAAAAATTAATTAATTTATTTTCAGAGAGAGGGAGAGGAATATCAATGTGTGGTTGCCTCTTAACGTGCCCCCTGCTGGGCACCTGGCCCACAAACCAGGCATGTGTCCCGACTGGGAATCAAACTAGTGACCCTTTGGTTTGCAGGCTGGCACTCAGTCCACTGAGCCACATCAACCAGGGCTTAAACATTCTTAAGTGTACATTTAGTAGAGTATGTTCACACTGTTGTGCGGCCAATCTCCAGAACTTTTATATCTTGTAAAACTGAAGCCATGCCTCTAACAAACAATAACTCTACATTTTGGCTAGATATTTCATATGAGTGGAATCATCATATTTGTCTTTTATAACTGGCTTACTTAGCATGATATTTGCAAGCTTCATTCATATTGCAGCATGTGTCATAATTTCCTTCCTTTTTTTCTAAAAAATTTATTTATTTTTAGAGAGAGGGGAAGGGAGGGAGAGAATCATACATGTGCGAGAGCTGTATCAATCGGTTGCCTCTTGGACGCCCCCAAGTGGGGACCTGGCCAGCCACCCAGGCGTGTGCCCTGACCAGGGATCAAACCTGAGCCCCTCGTTCTCAGGCGGTGCTTAATCCACTGAGCCACACCAGCCAGGGCTAGTTGCCTTCCCTTTAAAGGATGAATAATAAATATCCCACGCAATGGGTAGACCACTTTTGTTTCTCTCTCAAGGGCCACGAGGTTGCTTCCCTCTGCAGGCCATTGCGAATGCTGCTGTTCTGAACGTGAGCGCACAAGGACATCAGCCCTGTTTTCAAGCCCTTTGGATGTGTGCCCAGAAGTGGAACTGCTGCATCAGGTGGCGAGTCTTTAATTTTTTTAGGAAACATCATACTGCCTTCCACAGCGGGCTGCACCATTTTACGTGCACACCAGAAGTGCGCCAAGGTTCCACTGTCTCCACATCCTCGCCAATGCATCATTTTGTTAAGATAGTAACCCCTCCTAATGGGTGTGAGGTGATCGTTCATTGTGGTTGTGATTTGCATTTCCCTACTGATTAGTGGTGTTGAGTAGAGACTTCATTTAAAATGCACCAGTTCGTTTAAACTTCCATAACAACCGTCTCAATTCGTTATCCTCACTCATTTCACAGACGACGAAAAAGGTGTAGAGAGAGAGGAAGTTATTCGCCCCAAATCTCCTAAGCAGTCGTAGCGGAGACAGAATCGAAGCGGCAGGACTGAGGCCCCACGGCCGGCAGAGCCAAAGCCAGGATCTGTGGTGTCCCTCGCCCGGCAATTCTCTCTCTTAGGGCTGCTCGCCCGAGTCCAGAGAAAGGCACAGGTCCCCGGCAGTCATAACGTTCCTTCGTCGGTTGCTTCCTTCCTGTAGGTGGGCACCCTGTCTCCCGAGCCTCGGGGAGGTAGACACCCGAAATCCAAAGTCCTTAACCACCCACCCGCGGTTCTCTATGCGCGCGAAGTGAGCGGGATCCTCCGTGCAAGGATGCGGGAGGTAGGGGTTCCATCTTCTGGTCCTCTGCCTTTGGTGGACGGGAGGGGGGACTGCGCTGGAGAAGCCCTCAGCGGCTCTTATCCGTGTATCGCCCTCAGCTTCCAGTCGGGGGGTTGGGGCCTGGGAAGCGGAGCCCATGCGCAGGCGCACTGCAAGTGGTCGCCGCCTGCGGGCAGGGCGGTGGGCGGCGGAGTCCGCCGCTATCCCATCAGCCCGTCCAGCAGGTCCCGCTCCCTCCCTACACGATCTTCACGCCTCCTCTATCCCGTCCTGCTCTGCGGCGCTGGGCAAGATGGCTGCTGAGAAGCAGGTTCCTGGTGGCGGCAGCGGTGGCGGTAGCGGCGGGGCCGGCGGTAGCGGCGGTGGACGTGGTGCCGGAGGAGAGGAAAATAAGGAAAACGAACGACCATCAGCCGGATCGAAGGCAAACCAAGAATTCGGGGATAGCCTGAGTTTGGAGAGTATCCTAGACTAATCGGGCCTAACTTGGAATGACTACGTGTCGATCTGGCGGGCCGGGGGTGGGGGAGGCAGCGGGTCCCGCAGGTCCTGGGCAGGGAAGCCGAGGGTTGCAGTTTCGTCCTTACTTTTTGACAGGGTTCCAGGGTCTATATTAAGAGGGGTCTTTCCTCGCGTCTCCAGGCTGGGGAACGTCCTTTTCTTTCAAGGCACCACCAGGATATTGGGCAGATTTCTGCACTTGCCCCGCAGCTGCCCAGTTGGTGGGCTGGTGACGGCGATGACACCCTGGCCAACCCAGTGAGCTGCTTCTCTAGCACCTTCAGCTACTGAACTGGGGAGAGGAAACTGCAATCTGGACGTTTTGGCTTACTACTTTTGTCTGACAGCCGTTGGAGAACGGATAGAAAAAATTAGTTTGCTGTTCTGGAAATGGAGGCAAAGATGGACTGCTCTGAGAGAAAGCTTGTTGCGCATTTTGAATGTACATCCTGGTGAATTTTTGGCATCACTTGTGTAATTTTGTGACTAGATCTGTAGGCATTTTATCCTGCTGAGAGTCGTTCAGATGATCTGGAGTGTTGATTTCTGGTTTACATCAACGTCCACTGAGTGCTGATGACACTAGTTTGTAGCTTTTTGAAATGAAATAGCAAGCGGAGAAAATGTGGCTGAATTCCTGAAATTACACACTTAGCTTGACATCTTAATGCTAAGTTTCCAGGAGGCTGGAGTTTTACTTTTTGAACCGCCGTAGCTCTGAATGGATGTTGGGATGCCTTGGTTTTACTGTGGTGCCTCATATCTTCTTGTCGTTTGTAGTTATTGAAATAGTTCTTTTAGTTTTCAGTATTTTAAAATACACCTATAAAGAAGCATTGAGGAAACTTGGAAAGAAAACTAAAATTTTAGATGAAGGCCATGGGACTTTTTAAAATGTGGTACATGATCTTAAGATATTTAAGATTCTTAAAAAGAGGGTTTGGTCAGGATTTTTTCTTTTAAAAGAAAAACTTTAATATTTCTATGCAAACTGTGGCCTGGTTAGGTTGGCATGTGCCAACCATAGGCTCATGCAGCATCACAGCTGTTGAGGAAAAGTAGAGTTGGCAAATGTGGGAGGTTATGCAAATAGAGAGAAATACAGGTCATTTATAGCCTTAATTTGCTTCAGTGAGTTGAAGTAATTGCTGGGTCCAGGTGTAAATCAGTGGGGACCACCCCAATTACAGTCAGCATTTAGAAGCCAGGACAGGTTTTTTAAAGCTGGGTTTCAGTGGTCCTCAATGGCTAGCAATACCCTCCTTTTTCAATCTGAAATTATTCGATAGTAATAGTTAAGCCAATCAACTTTTCTATGTGCCTGGCCCTGCCCTATGGCAAGATAGCTATTGAAAATGCTGGCAACAGGTTTCCCTGGTTAATATGCTAGGTTGTTCAGAAATGTTTAATGTCTGTGGTGTGATACAAATACAGACCAATGGAGACATGTTTTGATTTATTTGGGTTCTTGCCATTGTCGGCTTTTCCTTAACCTCGGTCCAAGTTCTTCAGATTATTAAGGAGTCCCAGCAGCAGCATGGCCTACGGCATGGAGATTTCCAGAGGTACAGGTCAGTATCATGGGCAGGGTGCGTGGGAGGCGCTGTGGCCTTTCCCAGCTTGGTGCGCCTCTCTCAGTAGTGCGCTCACTCTGAGTGTCAGGAAGTGCCTCGGAAGTCCAGCTCGGAACTGACACTGAACCCTCGAAAGGGACTTAATTTCAAATTAAGTTTTATAATGGATAAAAGGAGCCAGCCTTTTAATCCCTTTTGCCTCACGGTATTGCAGATACATTGGAAGCTTCTGCTGACACTAATAAGCAGTTAATGGTGATCATTTTTAATTTAACCATATTGTTTAGTTTTGGTTAAATGCAAAGCTTTACAGCATTTTAAACATATGAGGGGAATTTCCATCATTATAATTTGTTGGTAAACTTTTGTGGCAGACTTTAAGTTGGAAAACATTTAATGTGAGTCTAAAAAATAGAACGGATGCTTGACATGTGGTGCCGTTTGGTACTGGGGAAGCAGAAATATCAACTGTTCGTATCTCGTAGATGCAGGCGTTGGCTACCTGACTCTTAAAAGTGCTACCGACGCACTCTACGTCTCAGAATCTAAGGCACCAGCCGTGTGGTGAGGGGTCAGCCATGTGGGGACAGAGCGAGCAAGGGGACAGCGGTGGGAGGAGCGGCGGGACCAGAGTGTGCAGGGCGCTGCAGGTCAGCGCCACCTCTTTGGGTGCGAGGGAAGCCACTGAAGAGTTAAACGGGAGACTGTTAGGACTCGATTTGTTTTCAATTATAAGGAATTTTCCAAAAACAAATGTGGAGTTGTTAGTGCAGTGAACCCGTTGGACATTTACTACACTGATTAACTTTCTGCCCTTTTTTTGTTATATCTGTTCCCTCTTCTTTTTAAAAAAAAATTAACTGAAGGATTTTTTAAACCATTTTATTGAAGTATAATTGATATACAAAGAAGTGTGCAGAGCCTTGGCTGGTGTGTCTCAGTGGATTGAGTGCGGCCTGTGAACCAAAGGGTTGCTGGTTCGATTCCCGGTCAGGGCACATGCTATGGGTTGTGGGCCGGGTCTCCAGTAAGGGGCGCTCAAGAGGCAACCACAGATTAATGTTTCCCTGTCTTTCTCTCTCTTCCCCTCTCTCTAAAAATAAATAAAATCTTCAAAAAAAATAAAAAAAAGAATACACAGCCACACGAGCATAGAGGGAGGCTTGACATAGGAGGTTCCTTTTCATTCTTTCAAAACCCATCGTAAGTCCGCTCCAGTGAAAATGTTAACAAGAGGAGAATGGTTACTCATGTCCTTTACATTCAGTTTGACGTTGGTCTTGCTTTCTTCCTTTAAAAATTTTTTTCTTTATTAATTTTAGGGAGAGAGGAAGGGAGAGAAACATGGATTTGTTGTTCCGTTTATTTATACATTCATTGGCTGATTTTTGTATGGGCCTTGACCGGGGATCAAACCCACGACCTTGGCGTGTCAGGACGACGCTCTACCCAACTGAGCTACCTGCTGTTTTCTTGGTTACCATTTTAGCTGCACGATCCGCCAAAACTGGAGTCTGTGTTCTTTGAGAAGGGGTACAGTGTCCACTGCCTTTCCACGTGTCCGTGATACCAGTCGGACTGCCCTGCGTGTTTTAGCTACATGAACGTTTGCAACGTGATGTGCGGTGTCTAGAGTCACTATAAGCAGAACACGGGAAACCCGTGACCTTACTTCAGTACAGAACCTGCTTTTGAACGTGCTGTCAGCTCGGCCGAGTAACTTCTGTTTGTGGTTTCTTGCAGGGGCTACTGTTCCCGCAGACAAAGACGTCTCCGGAAGACACTCAACTTCAAGATGGGGAACAGACACAAGTTCACGGGGAAAAAAGTAACCGAAGATCTCCTGACTGACAACAGGTGTGGGCTGCTCGGTGCGGGTGCTGGATGTTTCTCTCCGCCGATACGTTCGCTCGGCAGTCGCAGTGTGCCCGGCACCGTGCCGGCTCCTTGTGGCTGGAGTATCTCGTGGCTTTTTCGCAGCTGGGCGCCGTATTCTTACTATTGCCGTGTTACAATAAGATGAGGAAGCTGAGGCTCAGGGAGGTCTGAGAGCCTGTTCTAGGACTGGGGTGGCGTGGCCCTCCCAGTCAGATGCCAGTGCCCTCCCTCAGTCAGTGTGTCTCGGCGCAGCCTGGCTGTGTGTAAATGGTGCGGGGGGCTCTGTGCTTCGGCGCCAGGCGCCCGCACTTAATGTCTGCTGGAGAGTTCATCCGTCAGGCAGCAGGCATTGCCGCTCTCCAGCTCAGTTCCTCAAGTTTCGGCCTGTGGGCCAGACTGGTCCTCCAGCCATGTGTTCTTCTAAATAAAGTTTTATTGGAACACGGCCACACTATTCGTTTAGTATCGTTTACAGCTGCTTTGCGCTACAATAACAGTAATTGTGACGGAGACCATATGGCCTCCAGAGTCTGAAATATTTACTGTGGGGCCCTTACAAAAAAAAAAATCTCCTGTCCCCTGGTCTAGTCTGTGGCCAGCACTGAGCTGGACGCCATGCTCGATGTAGAAGAGCTTAGGAAGCGTGCTTCTTAACCCTTGCTGACTGGGACCTTGTTGAGAGGTGCTGGTCAAGCACAAAACAGGGAAACCCTGAGAGATAGTACAAGTGCCGTGTGGTGGGTCGTTGCCTCTGAAGTCTGGGAAGGGAGAGGCTGACGGGACGTTCTTACTGGGGAGCCAGGAGCCTGCACGGAGGAGGCCGGACCCTGACGGGTCTGTGAGAGGGAGGCACAGCGTGTCGGGAACACTGCGCCGTGGTGGCCGTGGTGGCCGTGGTGGCCGTGGTGTTCAGGCACTGCCCTCCCTGGACAGTTATGCGCCTCTGCTCAGGCACGAAGAGGCCAGGAGCTTGGTGTGCGGAGGCAGAGAACTAGAGCACGGGGACCGTGAAGGGCGGGGGCAGGACGCACTGGGTGCATCTGGTGTAATCACGTTAGGAAGAGTCTGTTACAAAAGTGAGAGCCTTTATTTTGGGGAGAGAAGGGGAAGCTGACGTTTAAGGAAGATGAATCAAGGCAGTAGTTTAAACAGACATTCACTACAGTAATAGTAAAGTAGCTAACTCATTTAGCTCTTTGTAAGTGCCGGGCTCTGGTCTTAGTGTGCTCCGTGTGTTACTGCGTGGGAGCCTGGCACAAAAAGGTCAGTCCTTCGCCCAAAGCCACACAGCTCGTGAGCAGCGGCCCTGGGGTCCAACCCAGACTCGAGAGCCTCTTCGGGCCTTGGTTTCTGACTGGGTTGGGATTGAGGAGCTGTTGATGGAAAGGTGAGGCCGGACTGTGTGCTCGGACAGCCTGCCTCTGCCTGCTGAAATCCGGGAGGGGTCGGTCTGGGTTTGCCAAGTCAGGTGGGAGCCAGCTTTCAGTGGGATGTGTCTGGAGGCGGAGCTGGAACCGAATCAGAGAGGCGGATTTGGGAGCGCAGCGATACTGTGAGAGGAGGAGTTAGGAGGCCTCGAGCAGGGGGAGTTGAGAGGCCGGAGGGGGTGCCTGGGGTGCGCGGGAGCCCGGCACCCCTGGCCTTGGTTGTTCAGCCGCTCCTTCTCGCCGATGGCTCAGATACTTGCTTCTGGTCCTGATGGATGCTGAAAGAGCCTGGAGCTACGCCATGCAGCTCAAACAGGAGGCCAACACCGAGCCCCGGAAACGGTTCCACTTGCTGTCTCGCCTGCGCAAAGCCGTGAAGCATGCGGAGGAGCTGGAGCGACTGTGTGAGAGCAATCGCGTGGACGCCCAGACCAAGTTAGAGGCGCAGGTGAGCGTCTCAGCCCCAGCCCTGCCCCAGTCGCGAGTTCAGAGACGTGACAGAAAGAGACCGTTAAAACAGAACGGCTTCTTGGTTATACGTGGATATGGTCAGGAGACGAAAAACTGACCTTGGGTTTTCAAGGCAAACTTAGTGTCTCTTGTTTTGAACTCTTGGTTTTTAATAATTAGCTCTAACTTTTAAAGACAGCTCATGTTTCTTTTCTTTCTTTCTTTTTTTTAATTCTCACCTGAGGATATGTTTTTATTGGTTTTTTTTAGAGAGGAAGGGAAAGCGGGAGAGAAACATCAATCGGTTGCCTCCCATACACGCCCCAACTGGAGCTCGAACCCGCAGCCTAGGCATGTGCCCCGGCTGGGAATCAAGCCCACAACCTTTTGGTGTATGGGACCACGTTCCAACCAACTGAGCCACCCAGCCAGGGCCGTGAGCAGGTTTTAAGTCAAATGAAGAAAACACATTTTCCTTTATTTTGAAGTTATCTCCCGGGAAGTAAATGAATCAACAAGTTACCTGTCTCACCTTCGATTAGTGAAAAGTTTTTCTCCTCCAAAGTCAACCTGAATATATATATTCTATTTTTTTTTAAGATTTTATTTATTTATTTAGAGAGAGGGGAAGGGAGGGAGAAAGAGAGGGAGAGAAACATCAGTGTGGTTGCCTGTCACGTGGCCCTCACTGGGGACCTGGCCCGCAACCCGGGCACGTGCCCTGACTGGGAATTGAACTGGCGACCTTTTGGTTCACAGGCTTGGGCTCAATCCACTGAGCCACACCAGCCAGGGTGATATCTATATTCTTGAAACCCAAGTTGGACGCAGGTTGAGGAGGTTGAGCTGGAACAGTGGTCCTTGGGTGCTGAAGCAGTTTCTCTCTCCCTGCCCCTCCCCCACCCCCAGGCGTACACAGCTTACCTCTCAGGAATGCTGCGGTTCGAACATCAGGAATGGAAGGCTGCCATTGAGGCTTTTAACAAGTGCAAGTGAGTGTTGGTGACTGTTTCTGTGAAAATTGGCACCGTTTCCGGTTTTTCTTCCCATTAGAGATGGTGGTTATTCCCCATCCTCCTCAGAACGAGCCAGTTCTGGTAGTTGGTAGGAGGGCCTCCAAGTGCCGTGTGTTGTTTTTAGCCACTGTGCTCCTTGGGAGTTTGTTTTCTTAACGTACGGCTGCTGTGCAACCTCGCAGGACCATCTACGAGAAGCTCGCCAGCGCTTTCACGGAAGAGCAGGCCGTGCTGTACAAGCAGCGCGTGGAGGAGATCTCGCCCAACATCCGCTACTGCGCGTACAACATCGGTGAGCCGGCCCCGCCTCTCGCAGAGCCCGGGCTTCATGTGACTCCCTTCCCTTTCCCCTCCATCCATCCTTGACTCGGGCTTTGGTTGACGAAACAGAGTTTAATGGGGAAACAGTACGGTGATTACTGAATTTAAACAAAGGAAAAGGTGGAACTACCAGTCAGCCCTGCTCAGGATCGTGGGAGGCAGTGCCTTCGCTTTCGTTTCCTCCCTGCCGCCCTCGGTCCCCCCACGGGCTTCGCCCCCGGGTGGGCAGTCGAGGCATGTGCTTGTGGCTATGGGGCTGGCGGGGTTCAGCCCCGTGCTTTGGAGAGGACAGACCAGGCCCTTGAGGGTTTTCGCGGTCCCTTTCTCGTTCTCAGGGGACCAGTCAGCCATCAGCGAGCTCATGCAGATGCGGCTGAGGTCTGGGGGCACCGAGGGCCTCCTGGCGGAGAAACTGGAGGTAATTTTGCGCGTGCGCTCTGTGGTGGGGAGTCTTCGGTTTGAGGGCGTCCAGAGAAAGAAGTGATCTGTGATTCCACCACCCAGCGTAGGTGCTGTTGACATGTGCGTATCTATATCTGTGTTTTTAGTAAAAAAAACTTCTTCCATTTGATATTTGTGAGTATTCAACTCTTTGACCATGTCACACTTATTTTTCAAGCAATATAGGTTTATTGAACAAGTAGGAAATGCAAAAGATGGGGGGAAATACGTTGGTCACTACCCAGAGGCAGCCACTATTAGCGATGTGATGGGCAGCCTGCAGGCTTTTGTATGGGGGGGGCACGTTTATTTCATTATTTATTTATTTAAAGGATTTACTTATTTTAGAGAGAGAGAAAGGGAGGGAGAAAGGAAGAGAAACTTTCCTTGGTTGCCTCTTACATGCCCCCAACCAGGGACCTGGCCTGCAACCTGACTCCCAGGCATGTGCCCTGACTGGGAATCGAACCAGTGACCTTTCAGTTTGGAGGCCAGTGCTCAATCCACTGAGCCACACCGGTCAGGGCAAAAAGGCATGCATTTAAGAAATGGGATCTCAGTGTACACTCTTTGGTAACATTCTTTGAAAACCTCACGTCACACGCGGTTTTTCCATTTCGGCGCGTACACGTGCACCTCGTCGTCTCCTGGTGGGTGCACGGCGCTCCTTTGCAGTCTGCTTGAATGGACCGCCCCGCTGTCGCTGCGTGGTGAACGGTGTCCCCGTGAACATCCGTGTTTCTAGTTCATACACTTTCTTAGTTATTTCCTAGGGTAAGTCCCGAAAAGTGGAATGAGTGTTTCGGAAGCTTTTGGTACATATTGACAAATATTTTAAGGTTCTGATTTACATTTCTGCTTGGGATATGTACAAATATGCTTTTTTTCCTTACACCCTTACTAGAACTTAGTGACGGTCTTTTTAACCTTCTGATTTGTCCTTTTGAATTTGAGTTTCTGTAGGCCAAGACATAGTAAACCAAGGAGGAGTTTAAACATGGATGTGTGTACACTCTGTAAGGTGTGATACGCTGGTCGTAGAAAAGGACAGATGCTGATTTCTCCTTCTTTCACAGTGGTCACTCGTCCCCCCAGGCCAAGCTTTAACTCTCTGACCCTCCCTGCAGGCACTGATCACTCAGACCCGAGCCAAACAGGCCGCTACCATGAGCGAAGTGGAGTGGAGGGGGAGGTCGGTCCCGGTGAAGATCGACAAAGTGAGGATCTTTCTGCTGGGACTGGCTGATAACGAGGCGGCCATCGCTCAGGTAAAGAGGCAGGTCCTGTTCTCTCTTTGGTGTGAGTCTGCAGACGTGTGTTCACAATGTAGTATTGTGTTTGTGTTCATTGATCACAAAACAAATCCATTTTACTGCCGTTGGGGATTTGGTAACAGATTCAAGATGCACCCTCTTGAATAAAATTCTTTTAAGAGCTAAGTTTATAGGGGAGGTGTTCTGTTTAAAGGGCAAAGAAATTGACAGCGACAGTCGGCAACATAAAAAAGGGGGCAGGAAAAGATTGGCTTGAGGCGAGGGGTAACTTTGGCCCAGCAGGTGGTGCGGCAGCGTGTCTCTGTGTCCCGGCCACCTCCAACCTCGCGGCCCAGCTTTCTGGCCCTGAAGGGGCAGCCTCTTGTTCCTGGGCCTGTTCAGGAGCCTCGCTAAGCCAGGATATCTTGTTTGACGTGCGGTGTGTGTGTGATGTCCGTGCAGAGCTGCTCACTGACACAGTTGTTGCCCATGCGAGGGTGTGAGCAACCAAGTGAGTTTCCAAGGATGAGATCCCGGTGCTCTTGGTTTGTACAAAACGGACAGTGATTACGGCACTTTTTAGAGCTCCCCCCTGCATGAGACAAAGAGCTTCTGAAAACCAGACCAAACCAGCTGCTCGGCGTGTCCACAGCCTCACGGGTTGGGGGGGAGACCAGTGGCGTTCTTTCATGAGACTCCACGGTGAGCTGTGGACCCTGAAAGTGTGCGTGTGGGGGCGCTTTGTGAGCTGTGCTGGTGAGTTGTTTTAAGCTTCCAGGCAGGTTCCAAAATAGCTGCTTCGCCCCGGGGCAGCTCTCAGTGGTGGAGTGTCTCGGTGCCTCTGTTGCAGAGCGCCCCTCCCATTTCTCTCGTATCTGGTTGAGTGACAGAAGGCTGGAGCACGACCAGGAAGTTTATTTTATTTTCCCCTTACACTGCAAGTCTGAGAAACTGGGTTTTTTTAATCCTCACCTGAGGATGTGTTTTTGTTGATTTTAGAGAGTGGGGAACGGAGAAGGAGAGAGAAAGGGGAACATTGCTGTGAGAGAAACCTTAGTCGGCTGTCTCCTGCAGCCTTTTGGCGCAAGGGACCGTGCTCCCACCAGCAGAGCCGCCCGGCCAGGGCTCCTTAGTCTCCCCTTTTCAGGCCAGCCAGCGATCAGAATCCGCCGGGACGTCGCGCCCTCCCTCACCCTTTCTGCCCCTCACAGGGCGCTTCTGAGCAGCAGCAGCTTTCTTAATCAAATGGTCGAGATCGGGAGCGAGTCCTTTGGACTTAAGAATTCTCAAGATTTTCTGTAACCAGTGTGGCTCCGTTGATTGGGCCTCTTCCTGCAAAGCGACAGGTGGCCAGTGTGACACCCGGGCGGGGCGCACACCTGGGCTGTGAGCTCAGTCTCCAGGTGGGGAGTGTACGGGAGGCAGCTGATTATTTCACTCCCTCTCTTTGTCTCTCCCTTCTTTTTCAAAATAAATAATACTTTTTTAACATATTTATTTTTTAGAGGAAGAGAAACATCAGTGTGTGACAGGAACATCATATGGTTGCCTCTCACACACCCCCAAATGAGACCTGGCCTGCAACTCAGGCATGTGCCCTGACTGGGGATTGAACCAGTGACCTTTTGGGTACCAGGCCAGCGCTCAGTGCACTGACCCACACCAGACGAGGCTAAATAAAATCTTTAAAAAAAAAAGAATTCTCAAGATTTTATTGGCTAGTGTGATTTATAGTCACAAAACTATAAATGATGATGTAGTAGCCCTGGCTGGTATAGCTCAGTGGATGGAGCACAGGCCTGTGAACTAAAGGATCGCAGTTCAATCCCCAGTCAGGGCACATGCCTGGGTTGCAGGCCAGTTCCCAGCAGGGGATGCACAAGAGGCAACCATGCATTGATATTTCTCTCCTTCTTTCCTTCCCTTTCCTCTAAAGATAAATAAATAAAATCTTTAAAAAAAAGAGTTTCTTAAAAAAAAAGAAGAAAAATTTTAAAAAATGAATGATGATGTAGTAAATCTCTGTTACATGGATTTCCCCATATTTTGGATTACAGTTCTAGAGTAAATTGCCTAAAATTAGAATACCATGTAAATTTAAACATATACCGTATTGTGCTATGTATAATATGGACGTTTTTGCCCACATTTTTTGAGAGAAAATGGTGCACATTATACATGGGTAGTACAAATTTTGTATCTATGTAAATGTTTGTAATTCTTTTATTTATGCTCATGTGTTAAGTGTAATTCCAGAAAGCAATAATGGTATCCACATGCCGAATACCCTGGAATATGATAATTGATTTCGTTTCTAAATATAATTTAAAAATTGAATTAAAAAAAATAAGAGATTTTTTGTCCTGAGAGTTTGGCCCCAAAACCTGGGTGTGCATTGTATACGGCAGCACAGTGTACATGGCACAATGCAGTGTGTTGACCTCTTTCTGATTAGAGTTGTTTAAATTAGGAATAAGGTATTTAAAGCTTTTGCTCATTATCAAGCGTCTGCCCAAAGAAGTCAGGTAGAGAGAGTAAAAGAACCTCATTGTATTCGATAGGTTGTTTTTTTATCATGTGCTATGTTTTGTTATGGTATTTAGGGTCCTTATTGAGAAGGAAACAGTTCTTCAATAAATTGCTCTTTGCAGTACTGTAATAGCTCAATCGTGAAAGCGATGCATTTAAAAATATACAAGAGCCCTGGCTGGTGTGGCTCAGTGGATTGAGCGCCGGCCGGTGAACCAAAGGGTCGCTGGTTTGATTCAGTTGGGGCACATGCCTGAGTTTCAGGCCAGGTCCTCAGTAGGGGGTGCTTGAGAGGGAGCCACACACTGATGTTTCTCTCCCTCTCTTTCTCCCTCCCTTCCCCTCTAAGAATAAATACATAAATAATAAAACATTTTTAAAAGCATACAAGTGCTTCTGCAGACAAGGTCAGAGCCCTTCCCTGGGTGGACGTGTCTCACACAGGCCTGCGGGGGTCAGCCCAGGGCTCGTTGCTATGAGCAGTCAGGACCCGTAGCCAAGGGTCCCCTTGCTCGCTGCCGCAGGCTTTCCTGGCCAGCTGTCGTTGCTCTGGGCCCGCTGGGTCAGCAGGAGACCCCTGCCCCAGCAGAGACAGGTGTGCGGGCGCGCCAGGACCGCTGTGTGGGTTTTCGTCGCTGCTCCGCAGGATGCTGTGGGGCGCTGGAACGGTGCGTGAAGTCAGAGAGCTGGGAGGGACTGTGGGAGGGTGGTCTCAGACCCCGAAGGACAAGGGGTGTTAACATCCTGGGTTGTCTACGTTGACTGATTTCAGCGGTGAGCCAACAGTTGTGTGTCTGGGGGACCCACTTGGTCATGGTGCCTCGTGGTTTGATTGGTTACTTTTAAGAATTTTCCATGTTTTCATGAGGAGTAATGGCCTATGATTTTCTTTTCTTGTAATAATCTTTTTCAGAGTTTGGTATCAGGGTTATACATACTTCATTAAACAACTTTGGAAGTGTTCCTCCTATGTTTTTTGAAATAATTAATGTAGTAGTGGTATTTTTTCCCTTAAACGTTTGTTATAATTCATTAGTGAAACTCTAGGAATGGCATTTTCTTTGTGGGAAAGTTTTTTGTTTGTTTTGGGGGGATATAATTGACATAACATTAGTTTCAGGTATTTAACATAATGATTTGATATTTGTGGGAAGGTTTTTAAAATTTGTTTTTGCTTGTTTTAAACAAATATAATTGCTTTACAAGATACAGGACTGTTCAGATTTTCCGTTCCATCTTGTGTCAGTTTGGATGAGTTTTGTTTTTCAGAGGAACTTACTAATTTCATGAAAACTGTTTAATTTACTGACAGAGTTTTTAACATTCCTTTATCATTTTAATGTCTGTAGACTCCGTAGTGTCATCTCACATTAATTACCTAGTTCACGTCCTACTTGTGGCGAAAACAGTCATCTCTGGTCTTGAACAGCAGTGCTGTGTGTCAGGGTCGCCTCTGAGTATCAGAGGTCTTCAAACAATGTGGTCGTAGAAGGCAGGGATCAGACAAAATATGTATTAACCCCGGAGAATCCTGGTCGGCTTTTAATAGGAAAAACAGTTCACTGTCTCACGTCCTCTGTCACAGATGTACCCAATCCAGCTGGTAAATACAATAATTAAATACAGCGTCAAAGGCCATGAGCTCCTTAGATGTCAGATCTCGCTGATTAAACGTCTGCTGAGTTGAAGACCATGGCTTGTTAAACATAGAAAGTGCCCTTTGGCCATCTGAGATGAAGCCCAGGAAGAACCCCTTGCCCCTCGTGCCAGTGTCAGCCGGTCGGGCCGGCTCGGACGTGGCCTCACTCGCCTGGCCAGTTCTCAGTGTGCTAGGGGCTCCTGGCCGGCCTGCCCGGTGTGTGCCACCTCGAGGAGCCCGGATGCTGGGACTCGGCAGCCCCACTCTTACTGCTTGCTTGTTGAGATTTTTGTGACTTGAAATGCTGAAACAGCATGGAAGTTTACTGAAAAGCATGGAAGGAAGACATAATTCCGGGAGATAAAACACTGGGCTGAAAAGGCTGGAGCTGAGAGTAACTCGTCTGCCAAAACCCAGCTGCCAAGTCCCGAGTCTCTCCAGCCAGGCCTCAGGCCTTCGTGTCTGTGGCATCGCCTCGCTCCGAAACTCGCTCCCATGCTGCCGCGCTAATACTTGGTCACCACGGAGGTCGTGTCGTGAGGCAGCTCTTGGGGGCGGGGGGGGGGGGGGCAAGTTTAAAGTGTCTGCAGGTGTGGTGATTCTTACCGAGTCACAGTTAATATTCTAACATTTGGGTGGAAAGGAGACCATTTATCCTCTTTTTAAAAAATCTGTTCTTAGTGAGGCTTGTCTCTCCCTTGAC
>PVKM010010550.1:0-18687 GCA_004027735.1 Carollia perspicillata | reverse complement strand
TCTCTTAGTCACGCCGCCCCTCCCGGCCGTTTTCGCAGACAAGTGAAAACAACCCGAGTGTCTTTTCAATAGCAGGGGCGCCTCCCGCTCAGCACGCCCGGCAGCTGGCTTTCCTCTGTGCCGGCCAGCCTGCAGGTGACCTCGCCGCATCCTGGGCTGTGCGAAGTTATGTCACCGCTGATCTGGAATGTGCGAGTTAGGACTGATGAATAACACGTTCCTTCTGGGCCTGCGGTTCCTCTGTGTCACAGGCACTCCTGGGGAGCAGGTCCAGGCGAGCACGGTTCGGACATGGGGAGCTCGCACTGTCTGTCGGTCCAGCAGCTGCCTTGGGAGGCCCACGCGTGGGTTCGGAGGAAGCCTTCTCTCCCTGTACGGGGCTCTTTCTCTCTCCTTTGTCCTTGCAAGATTGTCTTGGCCTCCAAGACAGGTTTTTTGGGTTTTGTTTTTAATGTTTAGTTTCTTTTTAGAGGGGAAGGGAAGGAGAAAGAGAGGGAGAGAAACATCAATGTGTGGTTGCCTCTGCCTCTTGCATACCCCCTGCCGGAAACCTGGCCCAAAACCCAAACATGTGCCCCAACTGGGGAATCGAACCAGCAACCTGTGGGTTCACAGTCCTGCGCTCAGTCCACTGAGCGACACCAGCCAGGACCAAGACAGGTTTGTAGAATAAACAGCAAAATATGTTTAACGCTTCCTGTTGGGAGGCACCTGCCCGGCCCAGGAAGAACCAAGAGCTCTGCTCCAGAGGCTAGCGGTCTCTGTGCCACTGGGCACAGCCGGCGGAAGTCGTCCCCCAGAGGGACTGTCCACTCACTGTGGGGCCAGACCTCCGAAAGGTCACCGGTGGGACGAAGGGGTGTGGGAGCAGCGGGAGTTTGGCCTTGGGCAGTGCCGGGGGCAGAGGCGCCCTCACTCTGGAGACGGAGGTGACACATGGCAGTGAAGAGGCCTGGCGGTGTCGCCATGTTCTGTCTGAGCCCGGCCCTCCTGCAGGTCCTGTGCGGCAGGTAAAGTGACGTGCACCCTCCTCTTACTCACACCCCCGGGGCCCCACCCGCCGAGTCCCGCCCGTCTCTAAGAGGGCGTCGGTGGCCTGTTTGCCGGGGTGCGTGGTATCAGAGCTGGTGCAGCCGTCCTGCCTGCTGAGGACGTGGCTCTGTGGTTGGTGCCGAGCCTGCTCGTAAATCTCAATTTCAGTTGCTAAACTGCCGCATGGCTGCCCTGTCCTGCAGGGTTTTTACTTGAGAAATCAGCCAGCGAGTTTGGTGAAATGGCTGTAAAGAACCTTGTAACTTGAATTGCTTAGCAGTGCTCTTGTGCGAAGTGAGTTTCTCCAGAGCCGCACTGTCTGGTACAGCGGCCACTTGAACACGTATGGCTGAGCTGAAATGAATTGACATTCCATGCGCTCAGCCACAGGTGGCTCACGGCTGTCGTGTTGAACGGTGCGGGGCCAGAGCATCCGTGTCACCACAGAAAGTTCGTGGGACGGTGCTGTTCTGGGCTTCCGTGAGGTGAGGGGGCCGTGATTGCCTTTATAGATTCACAGAACGGCCGTGTCCCTGATTTGTCCCTAAGTTAGGGGACAAGAGGACAGGCAGGTGACGTACAAACAGAAAAGCATGTTTGATTTATACTGGGTAACCACAAGGAAGTTTTTTCTTTCTGCACACTGAGTAAGAGGGCTTAGGGAACGGCAGACTAAACCCCTGCCGCCCGGCTCTCCCAGGAGCGGGCAGCTCTGGCTTCCTGTCGGGCGTCTTCGAGGTCGGTCGGATGTCAGGGGATCGGGTTGGATGTCCGTTTCTGTGGGAAGTCAGATAATGAAATGTCGGCGTTTGCATGGCACAGCGGGTCTGCCGGTGACACGAGGTCACCGCTTCCCTGCCGTTGGCGCATTTGCACCCGCTCAGCTGGATTCTTTAGGACAGCGATGTGGTCTGGCAGGTGTCCGTTCAGTTAATGAGTCACTGTTCCCGCTCCCGGGCTCGCTGGTCTCCGCACAGCCCTGTACCGTGGGGAGGCCTCCATCGCACGCTGTTGGTCAACCGTGTCTGCCCCAAAGATGTTCTCAGCACAGCCGTACGGGGTGCCCGAGCGCCGAGTTGCGGTGGTGGAGAGACGTGGGAGAGAAATACATTTCTGATCGGTGCTGACTAGTGGTGCTTCCACCTGCTCGGGCCTAAGAGCAGTCCTGCGTCGGCTCGTCTGCTGGGTTACGTTTGGAGGGCGATTGTGCTGGCCTGCAGCAGAGTTTCAGACTTTCTTCCGGAGGGAGGAAGGAGGGAGAAAGGAGAAGCACGCCCCGGCGTGCTTTGGCGCGAGGCAGCAGTGCCGGGTCTCCGCCGTCAGGCGCTCCAGGGGCGCGGTGCGGGGCCTGCCAGCGCAGCAGCACCGGAGGACAGGGGCAGGAGGTCCTGTGTCGGCAAAGACAGTTTCAGATGGCGGTGCAGGTACTTGTTCAGCGTGTTCACTTTATTTGTGTGTGTAATTCCCATTTCCACGTAAGTAGTGACTGTGACTGTAGGAAACATTTTATATGGAGCAGAGTAGCAGCTGAATGCTAGCTGATTTGGGGTACTTGGGTCGGGCGAGTACTGGGGGGAATCGAAGCGCCGTTCTGCCCTCCTCGCATCGGAGCACTCAGAGGGAAACCTTGACCGCGTTCTGCCTTTTGCCCAGGCTGAAAGCGAGGAGACCAAGGAGCGGCTGTTCGAGTCCATGCTCAGTGAGTGCCGGGACGCCATCCAGGCTGTCCGGGAGGAGCTCAGGCCGGATCAGGTAGGACCGGGAGCAGGGCTGGGGGTTCTCCTGGGTCTGAGCTTCCCGTTCCCAGGTGGGGTCCCGGGGGTCTGAGGGCGCTGACTCCTGGTCACTGTTGTGAGGTGTGGTGCTTGGCTAACAGCAAGCCTCGGGGCTCCATCGGGTTGAGGGGTCCTTGCTCAGTCCTGTTTCTCCTGGTGGCTTCCTGTGTTACCTTTTAAGGCTTTGGTCTCCAGTTCAGGTGGACGTCTCCAGTGCTTCCTTTTTCTAGTAAAATCTCTGTAGTTCATTCAGGCGCCTGGGAACCCTCAGTACCACTTTTGCCTCTTTCCGCCCTATTGCCAAAAACCCTACTTCTCTTCCTTTGTGATTTCTCTTGCTGCTTGTCCATTTCTCCTGATTCTGGCTTTACCTGGTGGTCCCTCCAGGTCCAGAGCAGCCGTCTCCAAATGTCTGTGATGATGCATTTCCATAAGTAACACTGGGCATTAGTGTGTGCATTTGTGAAGGTGTACCTTGTGTTATTCAGCTGACTTGTGATATGTAAAATGCATTCAGAGAAAGGTTTTGGAAATGAAACAGACACGAGTGGAAGTGCTGGCTTTCCCCTCACACCCGCAGCCTTGGGGCTGTGTGCATCGCACTTCGGAGAGCGCTGGTCTGGCAGACAGAGCGTGACTCCCAGAGCTGGTGTGCACGCCGCCCCCGCTGCACAAGGCCCAGCTGCTCCCAGCCCTCTCACCACCTCCGGGAAGCCTGCTGGCACTGCTCTGGCCCACAAAGGTCTCTGTTTCCTAAGTGTCTCATGCTTACAGCCAGAACTTTGGTTTGATGGTCAATCAACAGTTGCCTTTTAGTATTTTGTGTAGCATCCTATATTTACCTTGTGTTACACTTTCCTCAAGATGGTAAGTGTCTCAAAAGCATCGCTGTATTTTCTTCAGCATCCACCACAGTGTGTTGGGTGTAAACTCTTCACTGGACATTTGTTGGGCTGCGGTCACCTGCTTCCCTTTCCCAGTGAGCTGCCGTGTACGTTACCCTTCCCTTCGTCCACTGAGCAGGTGCTCTCAGAGCCCCGCCTCCGTCAGCGACCTTGAACTCAGAACAGCTGAGGGGCACCCCGTCGAGGGCAAGGGCACAGCGAGACCACGGTGTACTCCCCGTGGCTGCTGTGACATCCCCACAGACTTGGTGGCTTCGACCAACACAGAGTTACTGACGGTTCTGGAGGGGGGGAGTCGAAATGGGTTCCCAGGGCTGCATTCCTTCAGAAGCTCAAGGAGGCCCAGGGGAGAATGCGTTTCTAGAATTCTGGAGATTGAGTTTTCTGGGCTCTAGAAGCCACCTACCTGCCCTGGCTCGTGGGCACATCCTCCATCTTCAAAGGCATCTTCTCCCATCTCTGACCTCTGCCCTGGTCTCTCACGCATCACCGACTCCCCTGCCTCCTGCTGAGAAGGAGCCTGTGGTCCCTTTGGACCTGGCTGGACGGCCTGGGCCCAGCCACAGACCTTTCCCGTCACCACAGCTCCGGGGTGCCTTTCCACGTGAGCGCGCAGCCTCGCAGGCCCTGGAGCTGCGCTGCCACATCTTCGGGGGTTCCTACGCAGCCACCGTAAGAGGCAGGGGCAGGCAGCACGAGGGGCCCAGCCTGGGTCCGGGTGGAGCCGTGGCCCGTGGCCCGTGGCCCGTGGTGTGTCTGGCGTCAGTGCCGTGGGTCTGAGCGCCGGGAGCCGCGGGCGGGGAGCCGCGCCGCCGGGACTCGGAGTGCTCTTCATCGCACCCAGGTCCGCTTTCCAGCGGTGCCTGAGGCGCCCTGTCGTTCCCGAATGTGTCCAGTATGTCTGATGTTCCAGGGCCTCCAGGGCCCTCGGGGCCCTCGCCGCTGAATGTGAGGCGGTCAGGGCCGAGGGTGAGGTCAGCTGTCCCGCCCTTCCCTTTCCCTTTCTGCAGAAGCAGAGAGATCTCACCCTTGACGGGGAGTCGGGGAAGGTGTCCAATCTTCAGTACCTGCACAGGTAAGCGCTGTGGACTTTTTACTCTTTCAATCTGGGGACGTGCATCACTGGGACAGAAGAGTGCATGTAATGTTGGTGTGCGTGTGAGCGTATAATTCAGGGTGCAGTAAGTAAGACTAATGTGCCTGCACACTCTCACAGCAGAGGGTCTGTACTGCGTTCGGGATCCAACCTGTATGTGATTAGAGTCTTCGTACGGCACGAGAGCTGGAACTCAGCCGGTGACTTTGAAGCACCTGGTTGATTCCCCTCTCCTCCTCTGTGGTCCTCCTCCTCTCTGTGTTCTGAGTGTTTGACCTTGTCCCTTTCACATCTCAGTTCAATTTAAACAAGTGCAACTCCATCTAGAGATTCTGTGTAACTGAGGTAGGGGTCTGCTTCCGTTTTTCTGTGAGGATGCCAGGTTGCTCAGTACGGTGACGGGAGGCTGTGGCCTCCCCGCCACCCTGCAGCGCCGCCCTGCAGGCGCACCTACTGTCCCCAGCCCACATGCTCCTAGCCAGGCGCCTCTGCTGCGCTCTCAGACCTGTCCGCTCTGACACCTGCATGGCGCTTCCCGCTGATTCTTTAAGAAGCCTTGGCATCTGGTAGAGCACGTTCCCCAGACGGGTTGTTCCCTCAGGCGCATCTTCACTGCTTTTGTCCTTTGTTCTTTCCTATCCTTTTTAAAAAGACTTTATTTCTTTTTAGAGAGAAGGGAAGGGAGCAAGAGAGGGAGAGAAACATCAGTGTGAGGGTGATAGATCTAGCGGGTGCCCCTCAAGCGCCCCCTGCTGGGGACCTGGTGAGCAGCCCAGGCACGTGCCCTGACTGCTAATCGAACCGGCAACAACCTCTCGCTCCGCAGGCTGGCACTCAGTCCACTGAGCCACACCAGCAGGGCTCTTCCCTGAACATTTCCGCATCAGCCGTGAAGTTTATTTTTATTTTTTATTTTTTTCACAAAAGTAGGTCATTTGTTTCACAGAAGAAGGAAGGAAGAACGACATTTTTTGAACTTCTGGGGAGAAATCAGTTGGGAAAACTCTGTTTCTCATCAGACTCTATTCTCTGTATGACTAAGAAATTAAAATTTGCGTCTGACTTGCCAGGGAACCTGGCGATCTTTTCAGCTTTCCCCCAGCCTTCTCGCTTTTTTTGAAAACAAAATCACAGAAACTTGTTTCCTTACCGTCATCCCCATTCTTAGGGAGTTTGATATTACTCGAATGTCACCTTGACCTCCAGATGACTGGGGTGGGCTGTCGAGCAGGAATGGCCCTTGGATGGCCTGTATCTTAACAACCCAATGAGGAAAACTCAGCTCCAGGAGGTTATACCTGCGTGTACGCCTGAGTGTCACACAGAGTCTGAGTCCGGAGCCGCTCCAGCCTCCTAACCCTGAACAGGGCCGACACCCGCAGCAAGGCTCCGGACTTGTGGGCTGCGGACCCGCCCTGGGTCCCTTCTCCCACCTCCGCTCTGTGGGCGCGGTGTCAGGGCTTCAGGGAGGGCCTGGGGGCCGGCTTTGACAGCTCAGAAATAGGTGGCTCTGGTATTTTAAGAAAACTTCGTGGCGATGTATCTAAATCCCTGTACCACTTTGGGAATAATAGTTACTTTGAAAGTCTGATTTTTCTTCAAAGCTTTTAAGAAAATTTGTCTCATGACCTTCCCATTTCTCAGAAGCAGCCATTTTTAATTCCTTTAACGAAGCTTTTTGGCTCTTATCTTCGTGTCTCCAGATGACTCACTGTTGCTGCGGCCTCTGCGGATTAGGGAGTCGGACCCTTGGCCCACCCGCCCTCTCCCCTGCTCTGCTCCACCCTCCACCCTGGCCCTTCTCCGCCCCCCATCCCAGTCCCGTGTGGGCTTTCTAGCCTTGATGCTATTTCAGTTTCTAAGAACTTGAGTTCTTTGAATATTATTTTTAAAATGCAGCGTCTCATTCTAATTTTACAGTCACAAAGTCTTATCTTTCTGGGGTTACTAATAACAGTTTTCTTCAGTTGCCTACTTCCTGCCAAGTCCGGCTCTCCCAATCCGCTTTCTCCCCTCGCGACGCTGACCTGTTCTGTCTTGTTGGAGGTTAAATGTCCGGTCAGCCGCTCCTGTAAAGCGAGCAGTCTGCCTGGCGGCAGCGCCGCACCCACACACAGGGCTCCTTGCCTTTGGGCTTCCCCGTGGGTGTTCTGGCTCTGCCCTCCGCCAAGGGCCCCGACTCCAGAGTTATGGGGGGTCTGTGTCTTGGGCAGGGCATCCTGGGGTGTACCAGGCCGCCCTTGTTCTGGAAGCTGAGTGGGGGAGGAAGGCCGGGAGGGCAGGCAGCATGCAGAACTGGATGGTCCTTTCACGCCCGGTTCATTACAGAGTCCCTGACCTCGGCCGTGCCTGGCCCCCCCGCCCCAGGCCTCTCTTGTATCCTTTCCCAGGGATCCCCTCTGCCTTCTACCAGAGGAGGATGGGGACCTCGAGGCCTAAACACTTCTTCAACAGATTGTTAAGTGGTTACCCTGTTTTCACGCCAGGTATTAGAGAGATGTGCCTGGCGGTACAGGTAAAGTGAGCAGGCGTCGTGCATCGTCCCTCGTATACACACACGTTCAATACGCACACCCACCTGGAGGCACTGCCCCCAGCCTTCCTCTAAGAACAGAAGGTCATCGGAAGAGGGGCAGCTGGCCCGCGAGCACACCCTCCCAGCATGTGGAGTGTGGGCCAGGCCGTGAGCTAGCTCTCATTCTGGAACGAGCTCGCACTCTGGGTCGCCCGCCCTGGGATCAGTAGCTGTGTGGCTGAAGCCCTGTTTTGTCATGTGGTCTTACACTGGTCCCCTGCGCATTAGCTGCTGAACAGCAGCTGGAATTGAGGCTTCCTTAAGCCTTGGGACCAGGCTGACTAGCTGGGCTGTGTGACACGCCCTCACCCCCATGCCTCCCCGAGGTCAGGCCCAACGCGTAGTCCTGTGCTCTTCGCAGCACGGCAGCTTCCAGAGCATAATCGGAGCTGACTTGTGCTGCGTTCCAGCTACCTGACCTACATCAAGCTGTCGACGGCCATCAGGCGGAACGAGAGCATGGCCCAAGGGCTGCAGAGGGCCCTGCTGCAGCCGCAGCCGGAGGACGACAGCAGGCGCGCGCCCCGGCCCCAGGACCTGATCCGGCTCTACGACATCATTCTGCAGGTGGCCTTGAGGGCTGGGGGAGCGAGGGCCCGGCCTGTGGGTGTGGGGACACCAAGGGACACCAAGGGACACGCCCTTTGCATCGCCAAAGGGCGGGGATGCCCAGCAGCTGTGGGGGTCTGGGTAAAAGACACAGGTCTCGTCCGTGCCCACTCCAGTGGGCTGTGACCCCGACATTCAGGCCTGTTGATGTACAGGCCAGCGAGCCCACAGGGTTCCCAGAGCACTTGGCCTGCGTGTACGCCCCACGTGCTGTGGCGCACCGAGGCCAAGGCCACGCTGTCCCGGCAGGTGGGAGTTTGCCATTGAGCCGGCTCGTGAGGCACCTGCACACACAGCCGTCCAAGCAGACGCCGGACGAGCGGGCTGCGCTGAACAGGAGTGCAGGGCTGAGCGGCCCCCTCTGGCCAGGCTGCTCTCTGGAGGGCGGAGGTGCACGCTGATAGGACAGATAGCACCCTGGCTGGTGTAGCTAAGTGGATTGAGCATGGGCTTGTGAAGCAAAGGGTCACCGGTTCGATTCCCGGTCACGGCACATGCCTGGGTTGCAGACCAGATCCCCAGTGGGGGACACATGGGAGGCAACCACACATTGATGTTTCCCCTTCCCTTCCCCTCTCTCTAAAAATAAATAAATAAAATATTTTTTTAAAAAGATAGGAGAGCTTTTGGTGTCCGAGGGGGTGGAGGTGGCACAGGTGTGGCTGCTGCCAAGTCACTCGGCTCGGACTGTCCCCTTTATTCCGAGCTCAGGCTCCTCTTCTCCCCCTGTCTGTTCTCACAAGCCCCTGGGTCAGGAGCGCGGTCAAGGCCACCCCCTCACGGTCTCTCTCTCTGCATCTCATGCAGAACCTGGTGGAGCTGCTTCAGCTCCCTGGCTTAGAGGAGGACAGAGCCTTCCAGAAAGAGATAGGCCTCCGGACCCTGGTGTACAAGGCCTACAGGTGAGAACGGGTGGACGGGGCTCCCCTCGGCCTCCAGAAGACTGGGCGGCCGGCTGTGATCGGAGAGCGGCCAGCCCCATGTGGTCAGGGGGAGTCTCGGGGAGTCGCAGGTTGTGGCGGGAGGTCCCAGTGGCCCTTGTTTGCTTCCGCGTGGGCCGGGGGAGCCAGAAGGCACACGCACTGAGTGTCTTTGCTCCTTCCCCCCAGTGGGGACGGGATGAGGGTCGGGAAGGGTGCGGGTTGGCGGGACCGGGGCTGAGCGGAAGCTAAGCTGCTCGTTTTTCAATGATGCGTGTCATTATGACTTGGATGTGGGCTGTGTGCAAGCAGGGGGTCTGGCACAGTGGAATGGAGCCCTTCTCTTTCTGGCTGTGACGCCCCAGCGCCATGATGCCCCGCTCCTAGACCCTGTGGGCCCTTCTGTCCCGCCGGGGTAGCAGCCCCAGACTGTTGGTCCCAGTGGACAGGCTTCCATTAGGAAGACGATTTGCATTTGGTTTTTGAAGAGATGAACTATTGTGACCCGGCTGTGTGGGAGGCGCTGCCTGGGATTTGTATTGGACCCTCACCGCCACCTCCGATGGCACAGACAAGTGAGGTCCGCCTGGCGGGCCGGCGTGGCGAGGGCGTTGGCGTCTCCCAGGCAGCCATCCTGAGGTTAAGAAACCTGTTTCCAAATTTAAAATTTAGCCTAAACTTCGAGGAAAGCCGTGCTCCTGGGGCGCTGTTGCTTTAGAGCCCTGGTTCTTTCCCTTCCCCGCCAGGTGTTTTTTCATCGCTCAGTCCTACGTGCTGGTGAAGAAGTGGAGCGAGGCCCTCGTCCTGTACGACAGAGTCCTGAAGTATGCAGATGAAGTGACCGCGGGCGCCGGGGCCTTCAGGGACAGCCTGAAGGTGCGCCGTCCCTCTGCCCTCTTTCCCGAGCCGGGGCAGGTGCTGTGCGGCTGTGCAGGGCTGCCGCTCCTCCGCGGTCCTGCCTGCTCAGCCTTGGGACGCGGCGCACCCCTGAGTGCCTGGCAGCTGCAGGCTGGGTAACTCACGGCAGCGCTCCCGGCCTGAGGGGGGTTCGGGCTCCAGGAAGGGAAGCCATCCCTCCAGATAGAATGAACCTACGGTACTGTTCTTAGACTCGGCCACACGTCGAAGTCGCCTGGGAAGGTTTTTAAAAATGGGCGTCTGGACTCACTGTCCTCTTTGGTCCCCACACACCATTTGTCTTGATTTGCTGCCCTTGTGCAGGGGGAGGGTATGTCTGGGTCGTCCTAGAGATTCTGGTTCTAATCGGTGTGGGGGCCTGGGGTGAGCTTGGGGTTCCTACAGGCGCCGGGCTGAGAAGCAGTGGGAGGCCCCTCCCCACACAGGGCGCCTGGGACAGCAGCAGCCGCCTGGCTTGGGCATTTGCTGGAATGCAGGCTCCCAGGCCCCACCCAGGCCTGCCGAGTTGGAATCTGTGTTTTAGCGAGCCCTGTGGGCCGTGGGGGTACACTCGAGAGCGCGTGCTAATCCGGGGCACTGGCGGTGTGGTTCCTTGTGCGGACCGTCGATGCAGCTCCTGCTGCTCCCGCTCAGGGGCTGTAGTGCTGACCCAGGGATTCTGAAAGCACTGTCTGGTCCAAGGAACCCTCGTGTCTTCTCCGAGCAGCGGCTGTTTGGAAAGCCAACAGAGGTTTATAATAACAACACGGTTATTAGCACAGACTCAGGGCGGTGCGTGAAAGCCGCTGCTCTCACACTCGAGCTGTTTGCTCTGAGCGGCACTGGACTGGGGGTGGGGGGCTGAGGCGGAAACCCAGTTGCTGCCTTCGCGGAGCATGTGCGGTGGTCACAGCCTGCCCGCAGGAGCCCGTCCTGAGTGCCAGGGCAGGAGGAGATCCGGAGCAAAGACAGAGAGCGGGGAGGAGTAGGTGGTGTGGGCACGTGGGTCTGGGGGCGTGTCTGGGGATGGCGGTGTGAGGGGTGCCAGACCTTGCCGGGTCCCTCTGAACGTTGCCAAGAGGAGGCGGAGGCAGCAGGGTGGCCTTGCGCTGGAGCCGGCTGCCGGGGGTGAATCCCAGCTTTGCTGCCCCTGCAAGAGCGACTGGCCACATCGTGTGGCCGCTCTGTCCCTTGGTCGGATCCGTGAAGTGGGCATGAGCTACCTTGGGGTCACTGAAGGTGGGTGAGCAGTCGCGTGTGCCCGAGACGTCTCACGCCTGCAGTGTGAGATGAGTGCGTTTGTTAGGGCCATCGTTAGTCCAGGGCAGCACTTAGACCGTGGCTTAGCTCTTCCCATTTGAAACGGGCTGGCGGGCGTTTTCATCAGTAGGGGAAGTGCTTTAAAAGTCCAGGTCCCACGAGAATGCTGGCGGCACCGCCGAGCATCGGGGTGGTCTGGCGTGCGGCGCTGCCCACCGGCTGACGCACGCACGGCTTCCGACTCGTTGCAGGACCTGCCGGACGTGCAAGAGCTCATCACCCAAGTGAGGTCCGAGAAGTGCTCTCTGCAGGCTGCGGCCATCCTCGGTGAGCCTCCCGGCCCCCGGCTCCCTGCGCTGTGACCCCCTTTTCTGCTGTCCCCACGCAGCCCTCTGAAGAGGGAAAGGGGTTGCTCTGGTTGACCTGTAAGATTCTTCCTTTCCCTGCCGTTACTTCTGCCGAACTCAGGCATCCGGCTGTGGGGAAGAATCCAGAGACTGTGGTGCTGCCCCGAGTGCTGGCCTCCCAGGGCCCACGGCCCGGTCTGCACACGGCCCGGTCTGCACTCGGCGCAGCTTCACGGCGGGGTGGGGGCCCAAGGAGGGCGGGGCTCACTCACCCACAGGATGGCCGCCTCTGCTCGGGGGGTTATTTATTTATTTATCTTAAAGATTTTACTTATTTTTAGATAGTGGGGAAGGGAAGGAGAAAGAGAGGGGGAGAAACTTCAGTGCTTGGTTGACTCTCACACACCCGCTACTCGGAACCTGGCCTGAGACCCAGGCATGTGCCCTGACTGGGAATCGAATCGAACCGGCGACCCTTTGGTTCACAGGCAGGCGCTCAGTCCACTGAGCCACACCAGCCAGGCTGCTCTTGGGATTTAGAGCCCACAAGTGTGATAGTGTCACTGTGAATCTAGTTCGCTGAGTCCCTGTCCTTACCGAATCCCTGTGAAACTTTCAGATGTGAGTGACTCCCACCAAACAGAGACCACCTCTCAAGTCAAGGACAACAAGGTGAGTGTGGGCTGTGGCTTTGGAGGAACAGCAAGTAGGTCCATCACTCCTGAGGGGTGTGTACTCTTGGGTAGAGCAGGGGACCCCCAGTCCCGAGGACACGCCCCACTCCCCCCTTCTTTGACTCCCACGCCTGACAGCCACCCACGTGAGGCTCTTGGGTGTCCCCGGAACGGTCCCAAATGAGGTGAGTGCTGGCTCGCAGTCTGACTTGGACGTCTGGCGGCCCGCCCCTTTCTCAGCCTCTGAGTGTCAGTGACTCCACTGTGACGGGCGCGTGGGACCCCTCCCTCAGGAGACTCGTGAGCGTTGCATGAAGTCACACACAGAGGCCCCGAACGGGGCGGCCCCCACACGGGGCATGTCCTGCTGCTCGTCCGCGGCTGACACCCAGTTCCTCCCTTTGGTCTGCCTCCAGCCGCTGGTCGAACGGTTTGAGACATTCTGCCTGGACCCGTCCCTCGTCACCAAGCAAGCCAGCCTTGTGCACTTCCCGCCGGGATTCCAGCCCATCCCTTGCAAGCCCTTGTTCTTCGACCTGGCCCTCAACCACGTGGCCTTCCCGCCGCTCGAGGACAAGCTGGAGCAAAAGACCAAGAGCGGCCTCGCTGGCTACATCAAGGGCATCTTTGGGTTCCGGAGCTAACGGGGCTCCTCCATGGGCGCAGGGGGTTCTGCCTCGATGTGTGTTGTGAGGGAACCCCAGCGAGTTCCGCGACATTAAATCCAGGTCCGCGCTGGCCCAGGGCGGGAGTGTGACGGCCTCAGCCCTGCATCCCTTGTCTTGTGTATTTGTGCACCCCCGTCCTGGACCAGCCTGCAGGGGGCCCTGCCATCCTCCGGTCCACGTGTGCGGGGCCCCGCTGTCCACTGCTCCTGGGGGAGGAGGCTCCCGCCTGGCGGAGGCGGGGGTTCGGGACAGGTGGTCCGTTCGTTCACCACGGGTTTGAAACGCGCTCCTTCTCGCTGTGAGCACCCGGGTCCCTGGGAAAGTTCGTTCGTGACTGGGACACACTGGCCCCATCTCCCCAGAACTACAGGCAGCCTTACCCCTCGCCTCCAGCCGGGAGCAGTTTCAGAACAAGCAAAGAGCTCTATTTTTAGAAGAAATGTGTTACACTCAGAAATGATGAAAACAAATCTTATATTAAAAGGCAAAGACGTTGGAGACTGTGCCCGTTTTTTGCACGCCCGCACTCACACCCAGCCCCGGGTGTCTCCTGGGGACCTGGCTGCACCATCCGGTCGGGTCAGGTGCGTCCTGACCTCTGGCAACTCCGGTTTGATGCCAGATAAGCGAGCGATGGAGACACTGTAATTTTTAGGTGCCATTGTGTTCTAATCAGTTTCTTTCGTTACCCTTTTATGTTTTCCTCAGTCACTCATTTGTTTCTACTGCAGCGGCAGTGAGAAGTCGGAAGAGCCATGTGAGAAACCAAGGAGCAGAGATCCGAGCGAGACCCGGAACCGCCGGGCCCCTTTGGAGGTGGAAGTGTCTCGTAGGAAGGGCGCCCGCCCCGGGGAACGCCGGCGCACGTGTGGCTCCGGCTCGGAGCTGACCGGCGCAGCCTGAGGGGAGGGCAGGGCTGAGCAGTGAGGGGTCTGAGAAGGTCGTGCTGGTCGGCATCCCGCTGTGGGCGTGATGGCGCCCCTTCCAGTGAACTGCAGAGAGAGGTGGGCAGAGGCCGGAAGAGAGCCGTGGGAAGCAAGGCAGGCCGTGCTGGAGCGCTCATGCTCCCAGCCGGGGCCTCTCCTCCCCTGGGGTTTGCTTTGGGTCAGAACCTCAGGAAGTGATTGTTTTTAAACGGAAAGTTTCGTGGCGTCTGCCACACAATTTAGAGGTGTCTCCCTTGCTCCTAAAATGGAACAGATGATCTCAGGTGGTGGTCTTGGGTCTTTGTCCCCAAGGCTCAGGGGCTGAGGGGCTGAGGGAGGTCGGGGGCTCTCATCCTTTCCCTCACCCCTCCAGCCCCCCAGTGCGCTGGGCAGCACCAGGGCTGTGGCCCAGGTTCCCAGTCTCCCTCTCCGCCTCGTGCTGACCTTGGCCCCGGCCGCCGGTGGACTGTCCTCCCGTGCCAGGAGCCCAGTGCGGGGCCCCCTCGTGCAGGCAGCCCTCCGGCCTGCCCTCACCAGTGTCTGCGCACTGTGGGGCGAGCCCCGGGCTGCAGCAGCACTTCTGTCCTCGTCCTCTGGGAAGATGTCCCTGTGCCTCGCCCACGGCCCCTCAAGCGCCCCCTCACGGAGCGCCAGTGTCGGGGTTCTGGTCGCCGCTCTCCTGAGCTGCTCTTTCTCATGGCCCCACGAGACATCCCCTTTCTTGGTGCCCCTGCTGGCTGCTCTGCCTAGGAGTGGCCCTCGTCCGCCAGCGAGGCTGGGACAAGACACGTGTAGTGTTGCAAGTACGAGTTTACATAAGACAGAGCTGGCAGGGCCAAGGTCACCACTTAGCTCGCACACCCCTTCCCACAGGACCCCTGCTCGTGAGGCAGGCTGTGTCGTGGGGGACGGCGTGCCGAGAGCAGAGCCCCTGCCTGTCCTCAGGCCCCGGCAGCAGCTCCCACCTCCCCCAGGAACAGACTCGGAGTCAGGCCCTGGGCTGACGGGCTCAGGAGCGAAGGCGCGGGGCCCGCGTGGTTCTGCCGTGGAGCAGGTGATGCAAGGCGGTCTCGGGTGTGTGGGGTGGGCGTGGACGCCCGCTTTGTTTCCTGGGGGTCTTCCCTGCTGTGTGGGCCGAGCCCCCATGCCCTGCAGGATGGGCTGTGGTGCCGTCAGCAGGGGGCTCCTGAGAGGGCCTCGGGCCTCCCCGACCCAGAGCAGGAGGAGAGCTCCACTCGGTCTGTATTTCTCAGACTGTGATTCGGTTTTTCTCCCTGCTGGGTGGTGATGGTCTCGACCTGCCAAACATTGGCCGCGAAAAGCTGGCCTTCGTTACCAGGGTGATGCCCGGCCTGGGGTTGAGAAGACACAGTTTGTCCAAGGGTGTCCTCCGTTCACCTCCCTGGTTCTGCTTAGAAAAAAGGGCGGCGAGGCAGCTGGGCCTGGGTCCTCCCTCCTTCTCATAGGCGTCGTCTCGATGTGCTGTCTTCCTCGGGTTTCACATCAAGAAAGTGAGAATCCCAGGCCCCTGTCTGAGAGGAAACACCGCTGGGCCTGCCTCCATCCCCTGTACCTGCCGGCAGCCTGAGCTTTCCACCTCTCACCATGGCCGTGAGGTAGCAGCCTGGTTTGGCGGTGTGCCTCTCCCCCCAAATGGCCTGGACCATCGTCGTCGCGCCTCCCGAAGCCAGGGCGATGAGCTGGACGCCCGGGACCAAAGGGGGCTGTGCTCTGCCCGCTCCCTGGCCTCGCCGCACAGCTGACGTTCACACACGGCCGGCCGCCTCCATTGCACACACAGCTAACCGATCCCAGAACTCGAAACGGCATGCTGCTGTCTCGGTCTTGGAGAGCTGGGAGCCGTCAGAGTTCGAGGAGGATGTCCAAAGATAGCAAAAGTGTGTGTGGGTTCTAGGCTTTTGTTTTGAAGACACTTGTTGCTACAGAGGAGATAGAAACCAGGTTTAGCTGTGCAGTGTGTCAGGGTTCCAAAGCCGAGAGAGAGATTGGAAACAGCCCACCTCCTGACCGCAGCAGCTGGGAGAGTCCAGCCCGTCGGCACCTTGGATGCTGGGGATGCCGTGTGCGTGGCGGGCAGTGGGAGGGGGCGCTGCCGGAGCGCTCCGAGTGTCGAGCACAGCCCCCAGCTGCAGGGCGGCGGCCCTGCCCTGCATGCTGGCACCGGCTGGTACGGCAACGCTGCCGGTGTGGGCCAGCTGCGTTATTCGTTGGTACAAGTCAAGATACCTCACATGACAAATACCCGTGGAATCCTTGTGGGAACGTTTGGTCTGACATTTTCTAGCTGTTAAGGGACCGTGACCTAAGGACCTAAGGCACGTGTGCGCTTTTGCTTTTGCTTTTGCTTTTGCTTTTGCTTTGGGGGCAGGACGGTGGCAGCCTCAGCCGCTCCGTCAGCAGCCCGCAGCGAACTCCCAGGCAGGCGGGCCGGCTTCTTCCCAACCGTGGCGATTCGGACTGTGGGAAAGTGCGGGGCCTTGCTTCTCCGGGCCCGTTTCTAGCAGACGGTTTCGCTCACGTCCATGGCCTGCAGCTGTGTGTCCTCTTGCTCAGCCTGTGGCTGAGTGACCCCTCGCCACCCAAGAGCCACATCCTGTTTATGAGGTCGACCTTTCCCCAGGGAGGCAGTTAGGACAGGCCGGTAGCCAGGGCCCTGGGAGCTGGTACTGGCGGTGAGCCCCAAGTGACGGTGCAAGGGGAGGGGCGGTGGGCGTCGTCGCCAGTCACACAGGCGCGGCCGTGCTCTCACGGCGAAAGACAAGGTGTGCAGGAGGCTTAGTACCCGGTAGGCACGGGAGGAGTGTGAACTGCCTTCCCTCCCCGACCGCCCCTGGTCCGTTGGCGCCTGAGCCCCCTCCCTCCTCGCCAGGGCTGGTCTGTGGGCGGTGCTTCTCCGTGCGCTGCAGCCTGACAGTGCGGAGGTTCCCGGTCCCTCTGAGCCCAGGGGCCGCAGAGCGTGGGCTGCTCCGCCCTGCGACGGCGGGGCCCAGGCAGCTGCGAGGTGCGGAGACCCTTCCCTTCCCAGCAGCCCCTGTATCTCTGAGCAGCCCCTCCGCCTCCCCCGAGGCCCTCCCGGAGCTGAGTCCTGAGTCGAATGAGCTGCCCTTCTGTGCTTTCCAATTTCCTGCAAGAAAGACTTAGTTAGGAATCAGTCTGTGGAGGCTGTTAGTGGTCCTTTTTTTTTCCTGTTCATTCGTTTCATAAACCTGTTTCTCCCTCCGACCAACAGTGAACAGGGCTCAGCGGACGGCCCCACCGCTCCTCCGTGGCGCCACGGGAGCCCTCCCTCTGGCCGCTGTGCTGTTGGCCTCACGGGTTAGTTAGCTGCCTCCGTCCACCCAGGGCCATAGGTGCCCAGACCGAGCTCTTGAGGCCGGCCCTTCTTCAAGGTGGCAGAGTGGCCAAGAGCCCATGGGCACCTGGGAGACCTGGAGCCCCGCGGACTTCCGGAGTTCAGAGGTGGCTTGTGCCAGAGGCGGCTGTGGGCTGTGCCAGCACTGGGGCCACAGGGGAACTGGAGCTGGCTCGGTCACCCAACGCTAGGGAAGGGAACCATTTCCAGGGAGGGACAAGTGCTCCAGGCAGCCTTGACCTTGCCCTCCCAGCCAGACTTGGGGCTTGGGGACTCCTGAGGTCCCCTCTGTGTTCTCTGTCTTGCCGCCCAGTGTGGGGAACCCTGGTCTCTCAGCATAGGCAGAGTCTGTTTGTTGTTTGTTTGAGTTGCTTCCTCTACACTCTCTGTGTAAAGGGCCCCAGAGGAGTGGCCAGCACTTTTTCTGCCTGTTCTGCTCCAGGCGGGCAGCTGGGGTCACCTGCTTCTCTCTAGGCTGAGCTTCAGCATTGCTTTTGATCAGACCCGCTGGGCAGACTGGCAGCCAAGAGGGTTCCTCCTCCAGACCGCCCTGTGGATCCCCAGGGCCATTGCCTCTGCCTGCCCCGGGCACCTGTGGACAAAGGGGGCCCATCTCCCAACTCCCTTCCCATCAGCCCTTGTCCACTCACCCCAGCTGGTGGAGGGACCTTCGTTCCTCAGCAAGCCAAGGAGGGAAAGTTACCAGCCAGCTCAGCTCCTAGGGTAGGGCGGCAAAACTTTCGTATAAACGGAGGACAATTGCCCGAGATGGTGAAACTTATCCCGACCAGGGCGCACACGGGAACCTGGCAGGCACCCCCACCGCTCCAGCAGGGAGAAGGATGCCCCGCCCTCGGGACCCCCATGCGCTGGAGGAGAGCGTGGGCAGCTTCGGCCCTGGAACACCCTCCAAGCTACCCCTGTCGGCCTGCCTGGGAGCTGCAGGCCAGGGGTGGGAGTAAGCCGCCATGTGGAGTCACAGCTGGCGGAGAGCAGAACGGAGACTGGGCATCCAGTGGCCTCAACCCTCTCCATCCACAGAGGAAGCACGTGGCAGGCGAGCAGAAGGCCGCGGCGCAGGACGTGAAGCCAGGCGCTGGGCCTCCTGCCTGGTTCCGAAGGGGGAGACGTGGCAGGGCGAGGCCCAGGAAGGCTGCTAGTCGGGGCCCCTGCCCAGCTTCTAGGGCAGAGCTGTGCCACAGAGCCATAACGTGGGCGCCAAATGCAAGCCGCGTCGGCAGTGTTCGATTTTCTAACAGCCGCATTAAAAAAGTAAAAAAAAAGCAGCGGGTGAAGTTAATTTTTAAGAATACATGTCATTTAACTCTATGTATCCAAACTATCCTTTTGACATGTAATGGCTATAGAACGTCAAGGAGCTATTTTACATCCTCTTCTCACTCAGCCTTTGACGTCCGTGTGAAACAACACACTGGTGGTGCACTTGGACTTGCATGGCCACGCTTCCAGTTCTCCAAGGTCACACGGGGCTCGTGGCTGCCGCGTGGGCCGGCACAGGTCCACCCCTGCCTTCTAAATGAGCAACTCTCGTTTTTCCTTTTTCTCACAATTTAAAACCCTATGCCTGTGTTTCTTTGTCCCTCGTGGGACAGGACACAGCCACTGGAAC
>PVKM010010549.1:0-34741 GCA_004027735.1 Carollia perspicillata | reverse complement strand
TTGGATTTGACATCCCAATGACAAGGAGATTCTAGAGATCTGGTTCCATAAAAGTTATATTTACTTTTTTTTTGACATACCTAATGGATCAAGCTTGGTTCAAATTCTTTGCATACTGTTCAATTTTCCATTTCATCCTCATAATAATCTCTAAGATAGAAAATACTGTAATTCTAAAAATTTTCAGATAAAAAATGAAATTTGGAAAAAGGAGGTAATATTTCCAAGGTCATGGTGGATGGAAGTGGTCGGTTGGAGATTTTGATGCACGCCTCCTTTATCTCTTTGACAAAGACTTTCACAACTGTAGCATTTTACCGTAGAAAACAGGACCTAGAATTGCAAAGTTATAAGATTAAAGAGGACTTTCGAGAGGACACATTCAAACTTAGTTCTTAAATGATAAATTTGAATTTGTTGAGATATGAAGTGACGTGTTCAAAGTCAATGGAAGATGCAGAACTAGAACCCAAGTCTTCCTAATAATGTGTGCTCATTCGATTGTATAGGTTACTTATATTTGCTTTTATAACAAAATATTTCTTTCATCCATTGAACATTTTTTTACTTAGGTAATTGTTAAGACTCAGTGTCTACAGAACAAGTCATTTTATGAGGTGTTTATTTAATGACTACATCTTTAAAAATGTTCCACAAATTTTCAGTGAATCTGTCTGTCTTGTTGTTGTTACTGACATAGCAAAATCGTAATGTCTGTGTAGCTGGTTAAGGACCTATCATTATAAACTATATTGAAAGATATCCAAGCACTTGAAATTAAATTGATTCCTATCCCCTCAAGTTACCAAACTTGAAACAAAATCAGAAACTTGGCAGGATGAGCTTAAATAAATGGAAAGATTCAAACACTACAATCTGAACTACAGGCTTCTAAAGCTCTCTCTGGAGTTCTAATTAAGGATAATGCTGTTTTCTTCATGAAAGGGAAACACACTTTAAAACTTTATGGAGAAAAAAAAGCAAAAGAGCAATAGATCTTAAATCCATGTAAGAGTTCTGAGAGAAATACTACATATTAATCCTACTGCTATAATTGAAGCTATTTTGAAGATTTAATTCTCACTCTTCCCTTTTGAGGAAGGCTAATACTTTTGCATGCCGGTGATAAGGTTCAATACCCACAGGAGCTCAGAGATGCCTTCCTTGGGGCTTTAGGCAGCAATACGGTAGATAAAGATAGAATTGCATCTATTATATGAAGAAGAATTTTGTATGCAATATAAAGTGCTTTCTTCTTTTAATTATCTTTTTGCTTTTTATGCAAAGATCTTTGAGCCTTTTCCCAAAGAAGCACTATTTTACTTTCTATAATTCTTTCCAATCTCATCCACTGTGATTCACTTGCCATACCACTGAATAAAAAATAATGATAATAAGTAAAACAGTTTCTCAAAGACAATAAAGTAGACCAAATCTCATGTGTAATATAAATTGGCCCAAAGTGATGTTGCTGGTATCATAGAATATTAGAAAATACAGTGTTGGTATTTTTTTAATTGATTTGTAACATTTAAGATGGAGAGAACCACATTTAAATTATCTAAATTTCCAGTTTGTTTTTTTTAAATCAGAAGATATGCTAATATTGGGGCTGTATTTCTGCATTAAAGCAGTACCTTCTACATCTGAATGGTGTGTAATGTCTTCAGTTCACCACATAATCCAATTCTTCATAGTAATCCTAACATCTTCCATTAGTTTTTCTACATGATCAGTAGTAAATTTCAGCATTTATACCTGTAATATTTATGGCCTTTATTAGATGTAAGTAAAATTCAGTCCAGAAGGTAGACAAATATTTTTACTACTGACCGAATTAACTTAACATCTGCTCTACAATAGTAAGCAGTAGCATGTCATGATTTTAGAGGGTGGGCATAGCCCATTTCCATTTCCTTTATCTCACCCAAAATTTGTCTTTCTCAATTCATCATCGTATATCCAATAACAATAAAATAAAGATATACAAAGAAAAAGCATATTAAAAAAATATTTTGAAAAATTACCTTAAGAAAAAATTCAAATTCAATTCTCCTCAGAGAACACAGGAAGTAATCAAAATTACTTATCTATAAAATTATGTGTTTAATAGTGTGATATTATATTCATTAGTGTCCATGCCATGGTGAAATTGGTCATTTTATTAAAAACTGAAAATGCTATTTGTATAATATTTCTGATAAATGTTACACCTATAGGAAAATTGTTCATCCAGTGAAAAACAAGTCTTAAGTAGAGATTAAAATTGTACTTCATTTGGAATGTGAGTTTAATGCATAAGGAATATACTTGCATACAACTTTTCTAGAAAAAGTGGTTTTTAGAAAATTCCAATAAACTGCACAAATACTCTGCAAATTACTAGGAGGTAAATGTTTCTAATAGGGTATAATTGCAGGCATATATTAATTAGAAATTTTTAAGAAGTATATTTTTGCATAATCCATTCACTTATACCGCAAATGTTTTGCATGATTATTACATGCCACACATTTTTTTTGTTTGTATGAATTTCACAGTTTAGTGGGGAGAGATAGACGTTAAGCAACTAACCACACAGATATATAAATTTAACTGAAAGATTAGTGGTTACCAGGGTTTGCAGTAAGGGGGACAGTGGGGAATAACTGTTAGTGGGTACTGGCTTTCTTTTGGGGGATGATGATATATTATAAAATTATACACCAGTGATGATTGCATAACTCTGTGAATGTACTAAAAACCACCAAATTGCACATTTTGAAATCGTAAAATTTATATCAATGTATCTCAATAAAAGCTCTTATTAGAAAACAAAATCATGACTATTTGTGGCTTAAAGCCCCCATGACATTTATCAAGCTTAGGAAAATATTTAAAGTTATTTCTACAGCTTTTGAAGACCCAGAATTTAAAGGACTGTTTCTAACTCACTTGCCACCATTCTATGTGCCACAGGCCAATTTGCTGTTCTTTAATTGCCAAGCTTATTTGTCTTTCAGTGACTTTACCATTTCTGTTCTGCTATCCAGAAAACCACCACCCTGGATAGTTTCACAGTTCATTCTCTCTTCCATTTCATTGAAATTTCTATTTGAATTGGAAAATTGTAGAAGCAACTTTCCTGAATATAGTACCTGAAATAGCCCAGTTTCTCCACTTTCCTCACCCATCCATTTATCTGTATAATATATACACCCCTTATTTTATAACTCTTAATACTTCTTCATATACCATATGTAACTACTTTTACTATAATTAAAACTAGAACATCTTATTAACATGTTTCTCATCTTCCCCTGTAGAATGAGTAAATCTTCTGTTTTATTTACATGTGGCTCTGGTATTTTTGAATGGGTAAACCCAAAGAAGAAAGATTGAATAAATGAATCATGCTGAGTATAATAGACATGATAATCAAACCTTAAATCTTAATTTTCTCATCTGCAAGATGAACATATTATTCCATGTTTGAAGATATTTTATGCTCAAAGATAATGTGTGCAGAATGCCTGGCATGTACTCTGCATAACTATCCTAATTAATAAGGATCTAGAGACAACTGTTTCTTCTTAGAAATTTCAGGGGCTCTGAATTATTTCACACCATCAAGGATGGAATCACATAAAACCATTAAGTTACCTTACTTTGAAAATATCTATACTTAAATTCCAGAAGAAAAAAAGAAAAGAAGAGGAGAGAGAAAGCAAGAAGCAAAGTATTCAAGTTTTAAGTATAATACACTTTGAGATCTTGAAGGTGGATATTGTTAGTGATTTCTTGAATTGCTTCACTTAATGTCACAAAAGCCCCTTGAGTAATTGGATTACTAGTCCCACAGTACTCACTAAAGAAAAGAATTATTCAGGCCTGCTGATTTGTCCTTAGAAATAATCTGCAGAAAGAAGACTTGAGTGCTGGACCAATCTCATGCTGTCATCATCTAAAGGAGTGTTGGCCAAAGGACAGCATAAAAGCTAAGGGTTTGAAAAGTCTGCAAGTTTTCTGGCTTTTTATTAAAATAGTAACAATGGTGCTACAGTGCATTTCCCCCTCAAAAAAAAATCTCAATTTTGAACAAATTATTCCTAAGTGGGAAAACATGGGAACCTATGCTTTCAAGGGAGTCTGAACTGTGCAACCATTTATTTATTCAGGTGAGAATCATATAGTGAGTGTCTAATGTTTTTACGGCTATGCTTGCTGTAAGGACTACAGCGAAGAACAAAACAGATGGATATTATTTCTCCATGGAGATTAAAATGTCACAGGGGATGTTGGCATTAAAAAACTAGCTAAATATTAAAACATGAATATAGAGTTGACCCTTGAACAACATGCTTTTGAATTGTGTGCATTCACTTATATGTGAAATTTTTTCAATCACGGCTATAAATGTATTTTTTCTTATAATTTTGTAATAATATTTTATTTTCTTTAGCTTACTCCAATGTAAGAATACAGAAGGTAATACATACAACATACAAAATATGTGTCAATTAATGTTTATTTTACAGTAAAACTGCCAGTCAAAAGTAAGTTGTTAGTAGTTAAGATTTTGGGGAGTCAAAATTTATGCACATATTTTTGGCTTCACCAGGAGTTGGCACTCTTAATACTTGCATTGTTCGAGGGTCAACTCTATATTTAAAAATGCTGTGTGTTAGACATAAACAACTACCACAAGGAGAGAAAAAGCAGAACTTTTCTGTTTTTATTTAAAAATTTTCATTTCAATTATAATTAGGGCATATTTCTTTGAAGGAGAAAAATTAGGGTGAAGGTCAACAAATTTTGTGGGAGAAAACCAGGAAACATGAGGGAGTTATGAGTTTGAAACCATAACCAAAAGGAGCAGCAAGCTCTAAGAGAAGAGTTAATTGAGCATATTGAAAGAAGTATAGTGTAACTTGGAAACAGGTCTGAAGTGGGCACATGGCTTCCAAAACTTTTCTCTTTTTTTTCTTTTCTTTCTTTCTTCTTCCTTTTTTATTCTTTCATTATTGAGTTTGTTACAAAACACAGCTAATGGTGTTCTGGAACAGCTATGGGGTTCAATTGCCTGCCGCCAAGAAGGGTGACTCCCAAGGCACGAGTTTGGTGCAAAAGGAGAGGGGTTGTTTATTTAAAGGTTATAAAGATTTAGAATAATGGCAGATTTCGGCTGTTAAAATCCTGCTCCCTTTAAACCACCCAAAAATGAATATCCCTGCTTCTCTCTGCCAAACCAAGCCAGACCAGTTTCAGAATATGCACCATCCTTCAGAAATGCAGAAGTCTGCAGAGCTCAACATTCCTTGTCACAGTTCAGCTCTAAGCCCTCCTTACGTGTCCGTATGCTTGGCCAGGCAAGTCCCCTGCAGCTCCGCCAACTGTGCTGCAGTTTTCTGCATGGGAAGGGCACTGAGGAAATTTTCCACTGGGCCTTCAGACCTCCAGACCTCCAGACAAACTGACACACAGACCTCTAAGCAGACTTTCCAACTTCGTGGCAAACCTCATGTTACTCTGCCAGCTGCAATTTTAAATGGTCAGCTCAGAACTTCTTGTGCAGCCAAACATCCAGCTCTTCCCATGGTGCACTAGTGGCCGCCGTTTTGGTCAGCTCCTCTTTTGGCTGCTATCTTTAGTCAGGGCAAGAGTCACACACAGGAATCCAGCATAGGCATCTACCCTCGCAGCACATAAAGGCGCTGTACAAGCTTCCTGCCTGGCTAAGTCACCAATCACCCTACCAAGTCATTTGAAGGTGCCCGTTCTCACTGTCAATTCATAATTTGCCCCAGGCAGCTTTTGCAGCTCCTCCCTTCAGGAAGGCGTAGGCCTTGTTAGGTCATATGCATCAAACTGTGCTTTCTGCTCCCCTTCCCCACCCCTGCTTTTTGCAGGATTTTAGGGCTGTGGGGTTAGCATACTTTCAGGGACCCATGCTCTTTAACCTATTACAAGTTCATTTTTAAACCACTTAAGGATTTATTGTTTCTGTTTTTAATCATCTTATGTAGGAGACTGTCACAATCAGTATTGCATTTTATTTTTTAATAATTTATTTTTATTGTATTTTTATTTTACCATTTATCCCCTTTACATACTCTTGTATCTCCATCCGCCCCTTCCTCTACCCACTGGACATCACCACACTGTTGTCAGTGTCCAGAGTTCTTTTTCAAGTTTTTGCTCAATTCCTCCACCCCCGAACTCCTGCCTACAGAGATGTCATCCTGCTCTCTATGAATCTGCCTCTATTTTCCTTGTAAGTTCAGTTTGTTCATTAGATTCCTCATATGAGTGAAATTATATGGTATTTGTTTTTCTCTGACAGGCTTATTTCACTTAGCATAATGTTCTCCAGGTCCATCCATACTGTTGCAGAGGGCAAAATTTTCTTCCTTTTTGCTGCTAAGTAATCTTTTTTTTTTTAAATTATGGGTATTTTTCCTTAAAAGACTACTGCTTTATTCTAGTAAGAAGTGAGTTGGTTTATACTGGGATGTTAGGGAAGTATGAATGGATGGGGTGGACAGACTATAGATTTAATTTAAAGGCTGAAATAACAGAAAGTGAAGTGAGAAGAAAAAGTAATCAAAAACATTTCAAGTTATTTATTAAGAAATGTATACGGTGGGCTCTTGTGTTGTCTATGAGAACAACTCCATTTTATAAACACAATCCAAGCCTGTTATTTGGATGAAAAATCAATACTTTTGCACATTCTTGCACCTTTACAAAGATCTAAATATTAATAACTTTTTATTGATTTGTTGACATGCTATATTCTGGCTTATCTACACTTTTTACCCAGTAAGATCATTTGATATTTAAAAATAACTTGAAATAAGTATCCTTATTTTCACAATTTTATAATGAAGAATAGGGTTTAAAAAAGTCACCGTTCAAGATCTTCCAGCTAATATGTGGCAGAAGCTTCACTCCAATTAATGTTTGTCTTATTCAAAAACAACTATGGCCTTAGGTGTCAAACCTAAGTCAATATAAGTGTTGTCTAAGATGCTAGTTAAAATACACACTAGCATGTATTGTCTGAGATACCAAACTTAGTGTGAATGTGAGATTGGTCCTAGGATTCCGTATTTTCAATATCCACACCAATAGGAATAAGATGAAGGCCACGTTTTCATAAAAACTAACAAAATCCACTGGCTGGTGTGGCTCAATGAATTGAGTGCCTGCCAAATCAAAGTGTTGCCAGTTCAATTCCTAGTGAGGGCACATGCCTGGTTTGTTTGACAGGTCACCACTGGTAGGGGATGTATGAGAGGCAACCACACTTTGATGTTCCTCTCCCTCTCTTTCTCCCTCCCTCCCCCTTTCTAAAAATAAATAAGTAAAACATTTAAAACATACTAACAAAACTTACCATAGCTGATGTGACTCATTTGGTTGGATTATTGTCTCATGACTGAAGGGTTGTGGGTTCAATTCCTCCTGATCAGGGCACATTCCTGTGTTGTGTGCTTGGTCACTGGTCTAAGCACATAAGGAAGGCTTCTCTCTCAAATCCATGTTTCTCTCTCTCCCTTCTCCCCCCCGCTTCCTCTCTCTAAAAAGCAGAGAATAAAATGTCCTCAAGGTGAGGAAAAAAATCCTGATGAAACTCTAAAATATTCTTTGGAGATATGTGGGAATGGGGGGTCAAGGGCTACAATGCTGCATTTCTGTAACACCCCAAATTTGACTTGGAAAGCTGCCTACTTCTACCTTGTTGGGATTTTACAGGAAAGCACAGAAGCCTGTAAAACTAGTAATCTCAATATTCTAACCTGCTGATGTATATCAGTGCTGAGGCACCTGGGAAGCCAGTACGTGGTGAAAGTTTCAGTATTCAGGTTACTCTTTTTGATTTTCCTAGAAGATACTTTGCTTCCAGAGATATAGTTAATTTAACAGCAATGGGAGTAAGACAAGCTGGATTCTACGACATTGTGTTAGAAAGAGTGTCTGTCAAATAATCAATAATTACACGAAGTAGATCTGGAATATAAATTTCCTCTTGTAGTGGTACTTGTCAGCACATTCTTCTGCTTTAAGACAGTCCCTAATTCTTACATCCAGAGGGTGGCTATCTTCCCTGTAAATTGTAATAAAATCTGCTGCAATTGCACTGTACACTTATGTCAACAGCTTCTCTGTTAGATGAAACTTTCCATTTCTTTGACACATAGGTAATAAACATAGTTGCATGTAATAATAAATGATGTATAAAGCATTCTTGAACTAAAAACTGTAATCACTAATATTCCAAAATATTACATTCTCAGATGACAAGCCTATTCTGAGCTTGTTCTCTTCCATCATGTTAAAATCTGTGAACTCCATCATTATTTTAATCACTAACACTTATTTCAGAAAATGTAACAGAGGACCAAAGAAAGGACTGTTTAGCTTTTAAAGTACATAAATGTTGCAAACAACTTTTCCAACATCTGAGGTGGTTCAAATTTATATTATTTGTCCACTTCATATCACTTGACAATTAGAAAACTAACACCACTACCATAAATAATCATTAAAATAATAACACCATAACAGTATTATTAATGCATGTATTACCACAACCATCAATTATCTTACTGAGAAGAATTAAATGGAAACAGTGCACAAAGATACATGAAAGAAATACTGATTAGATATTAATTTTAAAGTACTCTCAGCTTTCACAGATAGTTTAAAAGTGAAAATAAGATGCAATTGTGCCACTATATTACCAGAAATTAAGTAGATTTATTTGAAAAGGCTAAAAGAACACTGACACACAGAGCTGTCTTTGAGGAATAGAGGACACATTTCATAAAGATTGTGACTAAAGGGGTTAAGAATTCAGACTGTAGAATCAAAGAAAACCAGATTCAAATTCGCGATGTGCCATTCACTAGTGGGGTGTACCTGGTACAGTTTATTTAACCTTCCCAAACTTTTTGGGGGTCTCTATAACTGGGAAAAATATTGTTCCCCATTGACTTTATTATACAAAAAGTCATGTGAGGTAATGCAAATGAATTCTTAAGACAATATTTCACACATAGCTCTCATAAGCAATTAGAAAGAGAATATGACTTTCAGGTTCCCAAATGAGAATAGTTGATTTTAAAACCTTATTCTGTGTCTTTGGTTATATTTTGCTTGTTTGTTTGTTTTATTGTTTAGGTTCCTGTTAAAGGTGAGATCATAACTAAAGACACTGAAATAGAAAACAGGCTGACAGTGACCAGAGGGGAGAGGGGAGGGAATTTCAGGGGAAAGGGGGTAGGGTTTACAGGAACAAGTATAAAGGACACATGGACAAAAACTAGGAGGGGTGGAAATGGGAGGGAGGTGGGGAGAGATGGGTGGGGGCCAGGATGGGAGTAAAAGACAGAAAACTGTACTTGAACAATTAAAATAAAATAAAATAAATAAAACCTTATTCTGTATGTACCACTTCTAAGACTTTGGGAAGGTTACTGAAAACTGAGACTCATTTTCTTTACCTATAAAAAGAAATGTATGATAGTTATCAGTTTAATACAGTGGATTTGAAAAGTTCCTGCATGGAACAGTGTGTGATCCTGTGTAGAATCTACTTCTCTACTGTTATTGTCAAAGTTCATTCCATTGTTTGAGAAAACAAATTTATAATTACTGGTCACTTCTGCATATGCATTTTTCTGCAATGTTGCCTAAGTAAAGTTTTAATCCCAGTTTAGTTCCCTCTAAAAAATAAGTACAGCTTGGGTATATTCACTTTCTTGCAAATGTGTGTTGACTTAGGGAATCTGAAAAAAAGTTAGGAAATTAATTTTAGTAAGAACAAAAGGATATAATGCATTCCAACCATCAATTTTTATATGTTTTAAAATGCCCCTGACATTGCTTTTCCCATTATATTTGACTAAAATTACTAATAATTATAATTAAGCAAACTCAAATATAGTATGTGAAAGTGTAGTTATAAGTTTATTTTATTTCTTTATATTCCTAAACATTTTGCAAGGCTGCCACCAATTCAGTATATAATTATTAGGACAAACCTATCATACACATCAATCAAAATGGGCAAGGGAGTTGTTAAACCATCATGTCTGTAATTGATAGGAACATTTTTTCAAGATAACTTTCTATTCATGTAAGCAGGAACTAGAAGAAATATTGCTGACAAGGATGCAAACAACATAGTAGACTACCATTACTTTTGCTATCTAAAGCACACATAATGCTGATAAAAATTGTGACCCAGAACATACATCATTATTAAAACACTAGGAACATTGTTAAAGATAAAAACATTATAAAAACACCAAGAACATTGTTATCAGGTGGGAAGAAAAAGGTAAATGAACATACACATTCAGAAATAATACTGTGGAACAAACATCCACATCACAGCTCTGTGTTAACATACCTGAATATCATTAGTCTCCCAGAGAGACTCCCTATCAAGACCCTCGAGGTAAGGTGCAAGTTTATGGACTGTGACCTTAGACAGGCAGTGAGTGACATTTTATTTAACATAACACAAAACTAAATACAAGTAAATCTTGGGCTTTTACATAACTTGGCAACATTTTAGGCTGGGATGGTATGAGCTATTGATATTGTTCATTTCCCTATGTGTAGAAAAAGACACAAAAAAATCTCTCCACCAGTTTTAGTTCTAACATGGCTAGACTTATATAAACACTGGTATTATGAGAGAAAAGGTCACTGGTTTTCTAACCACATGGACTTAGTACCACCATAAAAGTGAATTCATTCTATTAAACGAATGATGAGCTAAGAGGGTCACAGTGGTTTGAAAAGAAATATCGTAGGTCATGAGCTTATAAATCTTGAAAGAACTTTCTTTCATTTATAAGGGCCAGTGTTACAATACAGTTTGGAAAGGTGTGACAAGCAATAAGAGGTCAATCACGCTGATAAAAAGTACCAATTAAAACTTTAAAAGTATTGAGTGTAAAATTGCACCATGTTTGTATATGAAAATGTGTAAAAAATACAAAGTAAATTTACCTCATTTTTCAAAACATAACTCAGAATTAAGGGATTAATGAGTGCATAATTCAATAATGTAGGTTAATTTTTCAATTAACATAAACACAATCATTAAACTTAATTTTTACATTGTGAATTTGATCACTCTGCTGATTTTTGGTTATTTTTCAATAGCTTCATTAATTATAACTTAAAATACTCAAGTTTCAATAGAATAAATGAAGATAATTATGAATATTTCTTTAGTGCTATTAATTTGTTTCCCTTTAATTATTAAATTTTACCACAGCAGCAGGGAATCACCATTTTTGAGTACCTCAATGATATTTTATTTATCATAAATTTTGAGGAGACTGGGGGAAATTTTATATATATGTATAAACAGAAAGGCATATGTATTTACATACATACACATGCATGTATATATCACAACATGTAACTTATTCCATTGTAATTATTTAAAATAAATCTTATTTTACAGACTATATGATAAAATCCTATGATATACAGGGAGAAAATTTTGCATTCTTTAACTTTATAATATATGGGTTCATCTTGATTGGTAACCTCTGTGCTTCCGGACTCATGTGGCATTTTCTCTCATCAAATTAGAGAAGTTTTCTGCCATGACTTTTTCAAACAGGTTTTCTATCCCTTGCTCCTCTTCTTCTACTTCTGGTATCCCTATGTTACGTATATTATTACACTTCACTCTCTTAAACCCTCTTCATTCTTTCTGAGTCTTTTTACATTTTGTTACCCTGCATAGGATTTTTTTCTACCTTGTATTCCAGCTCGCTGATTTGATCCTCTGCTTCATCTAGCCTGTTTTTAATTCTTTCTACTGTGTTCTTCATTTCAGAAATTGTATTCTTCATTTCCTCCTGGCTCTTATGATAATTTCTATGTCATTTTTCATGCTAGTGTAGTTCACAGTAAGTTCCTTATTGCTGCCCTGGAGTTCTTTGTAATTCTCACTGAGTTCCTTGTGCATCCTTATAACCATTATTTTAACTCAATGTCTGACAGTTTGCTTGCCTCAATTTCATTTAGTAACTACTCTTTCTTGGGATTTCTCTTTTCCTTTCTATTGGGGTTGTTTCTTTGTCTCCCCATTTTAGGTGACTCTCTTTTTTTGTTTCTGTTTCTTAGATTGCTCTGCTGTGACTTTGTGGTGTGACCTTCTGTGTTGGGACCTGTGGTATTCAGTGGTGCAGTCTCCTTGATCTCCTGAACTTGATCCTCTTAGGGTGCCTTTTATGCCATTAATGTGGTCTCTCTGGTTGTAATTGTGTTTTCGTTGTTGTCGAGTCATTCTCTGGTGGATCCTTCCCTTTGGCTGGCTGGCTGAGAGTCACTTCACCCACCGTGTCTTGTATGCTATTGTACAGGTCTGTTTTCTCTTTCTGGATTCAACAATGGTGATGTCAGATGGTGTCCCAGTCTGCACTAGGTAACCTGTTGGAGGCTATGAGCAATCCATAGTCTGTGGCTGTCTCCTTCCATTATTAATCTAGTCAAACAGTCACATGGCGGTGAAGTGGTTTCATTCATCTGTCAGTTATTATAAGGCTTCCTCCCAGCTATTTGTCCATTGGTTATTCTGGATCATTTCTCTACATTTTAGTTGTAATTCCAGATTGGTCCTGGGAGGATATTAATGTAGCTTCTACTTATTCCTCCACCATCTTGGATCTCCTATATCCAAATATATTCTATACTGTAGGCCTACTCTCCATAAGGAAAGACCTTGTTTGAGCCTTATTTCAACTACATCCCAACTAGCCCTCTGTCTTCACCTACAAGGGAGAATAAAACTATACCACCGGAGAAACACACTCAAAGGTCCAAAGACATAAGTTCACTAAAGATTAAGACTTAATAATAAAATTATAGTACATGTTCCCTTCCACCCACTTTACAAACAAACAAATAAGCAAACTCCACTATAATAACAATGGATTACAGCTGAAAGTCCTAAAAGATGTATACTATCTCTTAGGAAGAACCCCAAGTCAAGAAGGGAGGTAAAATAAACACATAAATATCTGAATTTCCTGACACCTGTGCAGGGGAAGAAAACCTTCCTTTTACTCTCTTAGGTTGTGGGGCTGACTAAAGAATTAAACTAACATAAACCAAATTAACAAGATTTAAGCATACAAATTTATTTAACATTTTTGTTTATACACAGAAGTCTTCATAAGAAAAATGAAGACCCAGACACAGATATAATAGAGACACCAAAAAATAGGAAGATAAAAAAAAAACTGTGACTCAGCCCCTCTCAATGTGGCTCAGTTGGTTGGGGCATTGTCCTATAGACTAAAAAGTTTTGTGTTCAGTTCCCAATCAGGACACATACTCAAGTTGTGGGTTTGATCCCTGGTCAGAGCAGATATGGGAAGGCAACTAATATATGACTCTCACATCAGTGTTTCTTTCTATCTTTCTCTCCCTCTCTCTCCCTCCCTCCCTCACTTTCTCTCTCTCTAAAAACAATGAAAAATGTCTTCGGGTAAGGATAAAAACAACCACCACAACAACAAAACTATAATTCATATGTTAATGGCTCTAATGGAAAAGCTAGACAATATAAAAGAGCAGATGGATAATGTCAATGAAGATACAGAAGCTTTAAGAAATAATTTAAAGGAAATACTAGAAATCAAGAACATTGTAACAGAAATAAAGAATCCTTATGACAGATTCATCAGTAGACTGGACACAATCGTGTAAGGCATGATTGAGTTTGAATGTAGTTCAAAAAAGCTTCCCAAACTGATATGCAAAGAAGCAAAAGAAAGGGAAAAAAAGACCAGAGATTTTAAGAACTGTGGGGCAAACAGAAAATGTGCAACATATGCGTAATTGGAACACCAGAAGGAGAAGAAAGAGAGTACAGAGTAGAAGAAATATTTGAAGTAATAATGGCTGAGAACATTCCAAGATTAATTATAGACAGCACAATACTGATTCTGGAGGTTGGGAAATATCACAGGGTATAAATGCCAAATAAAAGTCTATTCAGGCATGTCCAACCTTTTGGTCGCACTGAAAGAAGAAGAGTTGTCTTGGGCCACACATTAAATACACAAACATTAATGAAAACGGATATGCAAAAAAATGGTTTTAAGGAAATTTACAATTTTGTTTTGGGCTGCATTCATAACCATCCTAGGCCTCATGTTGTCTGCAAGCCTCAGGTTGGACACCCTGGCAAAGCACATCATATTCAAAGTGCAAAAGTAACCACAAAGACATAGAGAAAAATCTTAAAATAAAATGGAGGTAATAAACTTCACCTAACTTGTAGAGACTATACACACACACACACACACACACACACACACACACACATACATGTGTGTATAGTCTGTCCAGAAAAAGTCCAGCCATTGCTAATATTACAAGAATGGTTTGCACGACATTGATGTAATTTGGCAGCCAAGGAGAGTGGACTGGAATGTGCATGTGTGAACAATGATGACCTCACTGCGCTAGTGAGGGAGTGGTAGATGCCTTGAGTGACCATGTGTACTGTATGACTGTGGCATTCAAGATAACAGAGAGGGTAGAAAAACAAATATGCATCAAATTTTGCGTTAAGCTTGAACATTCCCCCACAGAAACTATTCAGATGATTCAGAAGGGCAAAGCTATGGGAAACTGGTGATTGGCAGCTTCATCATGGCAACATGACCACTTCATCATAGCAACATGACCACTCAGCTCATGCATCACATCTTGTGCAGTTTTTTTGGCGAAACATGAAATCATCCAGGTGATTCAGCCCAGATATGGAGCTCTGCAACTTCTGGCTTTCCCCAAAACTAAAATCACCTTTGAAAGAGAAGATACTTCAGACCATCAATGAGGTTCAGGAAAATATGATGGCATAGCACATTGCAATTGGGAGGTCCCAAGTTGCCTACTTTGAAGGGGACTAAGGTGTCATTGTCTGTGTACAATGTTTCTTGTGTCTTGTATCTTTTTCAATAAATGTCTCTATTTTTCATAATACATGGCTGGATACCTTTTGGACAGACCTCATATAATGAAGGTTAGTCACTTCCATCATTCTGTGGAACTGAAACTTGAATCTTGGTAGCCACTACCTCCTATAATGTTTCAGTAAATAAATGAATATCTTCCTTTTAAAAGGAAGTACATTATTTGAATATCTAGTAACTATATGGCAAAGGCTAAGAATTTTTAATTTAGAAGCTTTATGCTTTGAAAAAGTTGACATTTAGAAAGTAATATTTCTACAAGGATTTAATATTCCAGATATAAAATATATCCACCCTAAAATATCTAACTCATTATAATAACAAAAAATTCCCAAAGGAAATTTTTATTTAAAACTCTGTTTTCTGAATAGAGACTGAGAACTCTTAGCAAGCTCCCTATGTATTATAGTATTTGTCTGCATCAAGACAATCACTTGGGTATAATACAAAGTTTTGATAGGCAAATCAGTGTAGGCCAGGAAACAAAGAGAAACTATCTATATTTATCTAAAGACATTTAAGTAATTTAAACTCAACTCTAAAGCTGCTCCTGATAAAAGATAAATAATGCCACCTCCTAGGAAATTGAAGCTTTTAAAGCTGTTACAGACAAAACTTCAGAGGTGTGCTATTGTCTCTATTGTCTGTTTTTCATTGCCACCATAGACAATTGGATGTGAGTTCTATATTTAATACATTCAGTAGCCTTGTTACTTTAGAGAATGACTAAGATTTTTTTTTTCTTTCAGTCGTTGCTTTTCAAGTGAAGACAGTAAGAGGAATAGTCTTAAACAGCCCTGTTTGGAGACTGAGCTGGAGGTCCAAAAGAGACCAGTAAAGAGTTGCATATTTTGTAGCAGCACTGTAACTTAAAGATATGTATGACATGACAACTTATAGAATGGTATGCACACTTTGATGAAAGATTAAAAGTGTAGTAATGAGCTTTCCTTTTAATTATCGCAGCTAACACTAATTGAGTCTTCTCTATATGTATCAGGCATTTTTCAGTGATTCCCAAATATGTAAGCATTTAATTCTTAAGATAACTATATGAGACATTATTATTATCATTTTATATTATTTTAAACCATTATTATTCCTATTTTACTGAAGAGAAAATTAAGCTAAAAGAAAAACAGAGTAGACACAGATATGAAAGAAAGAGAGAGAAAGGAACCTGCCCAAGGTCACATTACTCATCATCAGCGAAGTCATGGATTTCACACCAGTTTGATTGCAGAGTGTCCACCCTTTACCACTATGCTATACTGCTTCTCAAGGAGGGCTATATGAAAGCAAGACAAAAATAAAACTTGCAAATAAAGGTGAAAGAATAGTAAATGTTATTCCTATCACAGAAGTGTCTAGCAACTCCAGTACACAAAATATAACTCTGAAGAAAATGATCCATATCTATTTTAATATATACAAAATATTTCAAGAACATTTTAAATGAAAATATTCTAAAAGGGAAAAAATCAAAGAAAGAAAATGATAACTTAAAATTATTGTAACTCTTTTAAACAAAGCTTTTTTTACATTAAAATATGTTTTTATCATGTAAGAAGATACACTATCCAATTTTACAAGTATGGCATTGCATATGACAGATTTGTAAAAGAATTCCCAAAGGTCAAAATGCAGAGTTGATAAAGTTGTGAATAAAATGCAAGCTATCATATCGATTCTAGTACTCTTGCCACTAGAACATGGCTCTCCCTTTGAAATCAATGGAAAGTTCTTTTTTTTTTTAACTGAGAAAAGTAAAATCTTGAGGAATAATCCATACCATATTAAATAGCCTCTGAAAAACACATTTTAAATAAAGCAACTGAATCTTGATTTCACTGTTGGCCTTTAAAAATGCATGACTCATCATTGCTATCCCATCCTGTGTAAGCAGCCTAAAGGGCATTTTGGTAGTCGAGAATTAGCCCCTTGGTGTTTCCTGTAATTGATTTACACATTCCTTTTTTAATTTGAGGGGGCTGTTTTGGGGCATTATTCTATATTTAAAAACTCTTCTTCCTCTAATAAGAATGAAAAAGCTTTAACAAATAGGAAAATATAAGTGCACAGGTGTCCTATTTTACAATGTTTAAAGCTCAACACATTATCAGGCTTATCCTATAAATTAATTCATTTATACAAACAATGAAGCTGCTGCATAGTAAGGTGCATTGCTGCCATAACAGAAACTGATGAAATATTGCAGGTTTTCTTATAGCTTTAGGGCCTAGAAAGATCTTTCTTGATATTTTATCTCTTTCTGTATCTTTCATGGGCTTGTCCAACTCTTACAATACCACTTCATAGAATAAGTTTATTTTTAATCACATTCTGAATTAAAGCTTTCAGCTCCCTTCAAATATTCTCAAGGTCATATATTCTGCATTTGAATAGTCCCGATACTGCTCATTAGCACTTTTTCTAGAGGTCCTGAGCTTGAGAATGCCCCTCACCTTGTCACCCAATGTAAAAGAGAGTCTGACTCTTGTGGGGTGTAGTGTCAGGACTCCATTATGGAATCTGGGGACAAACTGCTATTTACATAGTTAATTTGTGGATCCACTTTGCACTTTGTTTAACACAGATATATTTCTTAATTACCTATTTCAATATATTTCAGGCCATTCTAATGGCATGGAGGATTCCACACTGATAAGAACAGAGAAAACTTTGGCTCTCATGAGGGCTTCTTTAGTGTAAGACCTTAAGTTATTCTATTTATGGAATGCCATCCAACAATGGCCTTTATTTTGAAAAATCACTTCTGTTAAGATTCATAAACATTCCTATTTATTTCCCTCATGCAAGTAATGAGATTCAACCCTTTAAAAATATCAGCTTAAAATACATATGGGTGTGACATAAATAAAGAAAAATGTAAATTATTTTTGAAATAATAAATCTATGTGTTCTCCCTCAGGTACTTTTACATCTTCTTTTTCTGCAGATCATTTAAGTGGTGTGGATAAATAACAAATTCAAGTGCTCATTTTTTCACTCCCTTCTCTTTCTATTTGACTCTACTCTTGTAAAGTTACAGCATCTAGAATCAGGCAACATTAAGCCATATTTAGCGTAAACAAAGAAATATAATCATGAGAAAATTTAAATTCAAAAATAAAAGATAAATTATTAGTAATCAGCATTTGACAACTTTGTGTATGCAAAATTAAATAGTTACAACAGATATTTAAAATGTCATGAATTCATTAAATGAGAATTCATCTAAACTCACGTTTTAAATTTTTACAGGTTACTATCAGACGTTGTCATAATGAATTTAACCTGAAACACACCATCTCCCTCACGTTTATTGCAAATTAACAGAAATAGAAAAACATTAGCGAGGCAAATCATGTTATCGAGCTGGTGGTTTGCAGGCGCAGCGTCAGGATGATGGCACACAGACCAGCCCTGTCAGTAGGCAAACTGCAGCAGAATTAGATTTTGTGACTCACAGGAGACTGGAGAAAGTGTCCACAGGAGAGTTCTTTTTTCTATCCACTCTTCTGTCAAAGAATAAAAAGTGACTTTTATAAAAGGAAACTATAGTAGATATAAAAATTGTTTTTGAGTTTTAATTTTTAGATAAATATTTACATTTAATTATTGTACGGCCATTACTAATTAAATTCAAATGGACACATCCAGTCGGTGCGCAGGTCCAGAATTTGAAAACATAAATTCTAAGTAGAGTGAAACAATAGTATTAATCTTTTAATGCAGTATCCATTTAAATCTGTTGTACAATGTCTGTAGTTAGTCAAAATACTTGATTTATGCATATATTGTTCCTATAATTGTTACAATAATGCTTTCTTGAAGAGAAAATTAGGAACACTGTGTCTGATTTTAGAAAGTGCACATGAAATTCCTATATGAATAAAGACCACTCTTATTTATGTGGAAAACAACATCAATCAGAGATTCTGAAGGTTCGTGAAAACATAAAGAATGTCAACTGAATTTTAGCCTCCTATGTCTTTGTACTGAATGGAGAATCTTAGTTTTTAATCTTCTAATTTGCATTTCATTTACATAGTTATATTTCTTTCTAACTATAATCTTCAGTGAAAATTTGGCATAGCACAGCTGTAACTGGTCTTATAACAACACATTTTCTGAATAAAGCTTTGCCAGCTATATCTTTAAAACTGTATCATATGTCACAGGAGAATTACTTTTTTAAAATCCTTTGATCAGAAATTCTGTGTCTGTTTCGCATTAGAAATGAACACCTTAAGAAATATATCACAAATTCATATCAAAATGAGTGTTGCAAGCTATGGAGAGTATAAATTTATTTATGGAGGCATTTATAATGAATGGTATGGTCATATTTATTTTATTAGATTGAATTTAGCTTGATATTATTGGAAATCTTGACATTGCTGTTAATAATAAATGAGTTAACTAAACCGAAACATTTATTTTGTCTCTGTACAATCCTAATCCTTACTACAAAATAGTATGCAATATGTGTGCAATTTTACAAAAAGAAGGGGAAACTTAAAAATCAATTTATTTGTGTCAACTGTTTTATCAAGTGATTGTTTTGTTATAATTTTATTATGAAAACCAAGGTTAAACAAATTATACAACTTCTCATGAAAAATAAAACCCTTTTAGAAAGCAATTTGTTCAATGGATTAATTTGAAAGAATTTGCTAGACTTTGTATAAACATTAATATTCAAATAGCTGTATCAAATTAGTACATAATTTAAAGTAACTGACATTATGTTCTAAAGAAAAGAGATGTGTTTGTATCTGTGAGTGTGTATTACTTCAAAAAAATCAGCTGATCGTATACTGGTCATGGATAATAATTATACAATACTACAAATGATGAAAATATCAGCTGTTTGTAGGGACAACATCAATGAAAGCAATCAGTATGTACTGGTTCTAATCCTCATAATAATCTTTCAGGTCACGGATTTTCACCTCCATTTTGTAGTTAAAAAAATGTTAAGTTACTAACCCCTGAGGACACTGCTATGAAAAATTGTAGCCAGGAACAAAACTAGGGCCACTCTTCTTTTAAAACTCCTGCCTTTTCCATTACACCATGATAGGCCTAGTGAGAAGTTTTTGTAAATTTTTTAAATAATAACAAAAAGCTGTTTGTCTGATTTAAACTTCTGTGTTGATTAATCTTTAACCATAAGATGATAACTAATAATAAAACCGGCCCTCTTAATACCCTTGTGTTCCCTTTCCAGATATCCATGGAATATTATTGTGTGCTGGTCAATATAATTTCCTGAGTTTCAGTTTTATCAGTTTTAATTTTGTTATTTTAATTCTATGAAAACAGTGAACCTCCAAAATATGCTATCCTTAGATACATTCATGTGAAGACAAATTATATTTGTATCTGTGTGTGTGTGTGTGTGTGTGTATTTGAGAGGAAGGGATAGAGGATTTACTAAGAAAATATGAGATTCTAATGTTAAATGCAGACATGAACTGGAAGATTTGTATATATATTTAAAATGTATATATGAGGGGGGACCCCCAAAACAGAATTTATTTATGAAAAATTTATATATATTCTTACATGTTAAGCTTTAGTCACCGTCAAAGTATTCTCTATTTGATGCAGTACATCTTATTGAGACATTTTTCCACTGATCGAAACTGTTTTTGAAATAATCGATTTTGATACCTTTCAGTGCTTTTGCTGCTTTTTGTTTCACCTCTTCTACATTGGCAAAATATTTTCCTTTTGAGAACATTTTTCATCCAAGGAAACAGGAAAAAAAGTTGTTGGGGGCAACACTGGGTGATAAGGGAGGCTGGGGCATGGGGTCATGAGGTTTTCGTGAGAAACTGCTGAATACTCAGCACAGTGTGGGCAAGTGCGCTCCTAAATCACCCATCATGACTTGGACAAATGCACTGAAAGAGTCTTCAAAAAAAAATTACTGAAACCCGAATGCAGCCTCTCACCACAATGTCACTGTGTACACTGATACAGATGGGTTCCCAGAACACAAACCTCATGGGGGAAACCTGTACGACAAGGGGTTTGCCCTGCAGAAGTTAATCCTATTTGGAGGGCCCCTGTTTTATTAATATATAATATGTAATAATACTAGATACATACATATGTATGCATATATTCATATATATGACAGAGAATTAAAAATGAGAGAGGAGGAGGAGGAGAGAGATTTTTACTTTGTATGTATGAATATTTATACCATATTTTATACTGAGGATACTTTATCATCTGAAGTGGATATCCATGACAGGGCAATATTATCATTCCCTCTTTAAAAATAAAAATAAGGAAATATGAAGCAGAAGGAATAAGAGGCTGAACAAATTCAGGACAAAGTCTGACTCACTCTTGGTGGTGAGTCTTCACATATTCGAACAATAAAATTAATCTGACAAATGGATATACTGTTTGAAAAATTTATGCATATATATATAATGTCTTAGCTAGCTATCTAGGCATTCCTATAAACATTTTTTGGTTGTCCTCAAACTTAAACCATTTATTTGAGGTGGTTTTCTTCTTCTCTGAATCCAGTTTTACTTACTGCCTGCATCTTTCATTTAGCAACTCAGATCCCACGGAATGCTATAATGTAGAAAAAGCAGCAATGATACGGGAATCCTGACAGTGTGATTAATATGCTGTGTGGTCTTGGCTACAACACTAAATTTCCTGCGTCTCATTCACAGGGTTTCGAAAGGGGTAGAGAGACCAGCGTGTTGTGCAACAGCCTGGCCAAGTGCGAGGGAGCAGAGGAGGGTTTTGCTGAAGAACATGCCCCTGGAGTCAGGCAGCTGGATTTGAGTCCTCGCACTACCACTTACCTTTTTTTTTTTTCAGTTCTTTCATCCGAAAAAATTAAGATTAGCATTAGTAAATTCCCATAGATTTTTAGTGAGTATTAGATATGCACTGTATTTTTCAATTACTGCTATTATTATTGTCAATCTTGACTAAATTACACCATTTCTCATTTATGTTTTCTTTTATATGATGCTATGAACTGTTATTTACATCCAGTATACTTGTTCAATCAAATTATGAACATAAATGCATCCTTAAACTCTGAACAGCATGAGACTTCCCTAACATATTTCTAGACAGGAGGTAACGTCTGTCCAAAAGCAGAAAATACTTTTTATAACACTAAGGTGATATAAAAATTACTTAAAGAGAAAATGATTGAAACAAAAGAGAAAATAACTCAGTTGCCTGATTTTCAGAGAGCCCAAAATGTAATGCTGAAGGAAGATGAAACTTATTTTTCTCTTATCTAGTGGTACAGAGGTGAGAGGTTCAGTGTGGCTCATCCAGGCACTACAGTTTCTTCTTCTATGTCATACTCAGTGTCTCCTTAATACTGTCCTCATCCATGTGCTTGAAGCTGACTCACTGCTATCACATTCCCTTTCTGAGTAAAGAACGAGCAATTTTCCTGTTAAAATGCATGGCCCCGAATTTGCTCTCATTCCTTCAGATCACATCCTCCTGGCTGCAATGTAGACCCAGGTCCATCCTTAGCTACAAGAAGGTATGTTTTCTAACTAGATGTTTATGTGCCACCTCCAAAGAGGGAAGAGGGAATAGATACTGGAGTACAGTTTGCCATTTTACAACCCAGGTGACACTCTTGAAAACAACAAAACTTATGGTCCCTAACTCAAATTAATGTCTGAGATAGAAGTCAGGTGGCACAAACTGAGGAATCAAGGGAAAATGCAATAAAGACAGGAAGGCAGAAATAGCAACATCTGGCATATTTATTTTTCCCTCAGCTTTCCTAAACTATTTTCATAAAACCTTTATTCCCTAATGAACTGATGTTTTCTCAGCAAACACTCAATTGTTTCATTGTGGTTGTTCCCCAAATGATTCCTAAGGTTCCACAGTGTTTGAAGAGAAGTACTTTGGGAGACCTTTGGTAAGCATCTTTTTCTTTAAGCATCAACTTCTTACACTTTTTTACTGTTGTTCAATTGCAGTTGTCCCCATTTCCTCCCTCTGCTCTTCCCTGCTCTGCTCACCTCCCTGCCCACATTCAGTTCTGTCCCTGTTGTCCTTGTCTATGGGTCCTTTATTTGCATGGTTCTTCCATGTCGAAAGAACAAAACGTATCCAAGCTACCTCAATGGATTGAGTTCTATTGCGGATGCTGCAAACTCACCAACATCAAGAACACCTGGGTCTCATGGGAATCTCAAGGTTGGATATGAGAAGGTGGCAGGGAATCTTCATTCTTTCCTTGCTCTCATGCCTGTCTTTTTAGCTAAATAACTTCTGAACTGTGTTCCGTTATCTCTCTGTGAACTTGACTCTAGTAATGATTAATCATTTCTGCACAGTCATAACTCTAAGTTTTTAGCTCCGCTTTCTCTAACAAATTTCCACATTCTTCATGCTTTTATTATTTTTTTTTAAAGAATATAACTAGCTTTGCATTCTTAGTTATTATAAGACTATTCACCTCAAGCACTATGATAGGTCATTCAGATGACCTATGGGCAGGTAAGCTTAGTGGACTTTTACCATCATGTTAAGAATATACTTCATACCTTTGTACTTAGACATTTTTTAAATTGTACCTGCCTACTTGTTTAAAGTTTTCAAAAAAATCTAGATCCAACTTTTTTTATCTGATGGAATTCATAGTGTATTTTTTAAACCTTCTTTAAAACTGTGGATTCAAAGTGATGTAGATAAAGAAAAAAATAATGCATTGAATTATACTTAAAAAGTCTATGTATTTTCAATATATATACATTCATAAGTTGGCTTATATTTACAATAAAATACTTGATACATTTTGTAGGCATGCATAGCTTTAAACATTTTTAATTACAGCATGATTCTTAGGTAACTTTTTATTAGAGTAGATAGGAGTCCATGAGAAAAAAAATAACAGTGCAGCTATATAATTTCATCTAAAAATTTGTCTTAAATATTTGAAATATTTTCCAGAAATATATATTTAATTTTGCTTATTTACTCAGATAATTTATATACTAACAGCCATGGCTTAAACTACTAACATTATACAAAAATAAATCTATTCTTTGTGTTTATGTATTTTGCAGTGCTATGCCCACTGAGTTGTCAATAAACAGATTTTATATAAAGTCCCTTTATATGAAGTGAGATCAAACACTTTACATTGTATTTCCAAATCATCTAAAGAGGAAAAGCAAAACTCTGAGTAGTCAATAATATTGATAATTTTGATCAATTATCTTGCAACTGTAAAAAAATTATTTTGATTAAATTTAGTTTTCCAGAATTCCTATCTACATTTCTCTGAATAAAAATCAGTTTCATAGCCTTCTTCTAGAAATTTTATGGTAAATTTTAAAGTTAAGATCATTTATTTCTTATATTTAATTTTAACCACAATGTCTATCTAGCATCATACTTTACACATTGTAGTTGCTAAATAATTTGAAGAATTTTACCTTAGGGTTCAACAGAGTAAAAAAAAAAATACAACTTAAAATATAATTTATAGAATATGGATATTTGATAGATTCTTGAATTATGTACTTCACAGGTAATAATTTCAAACACAATGGTCAATAGGTATCTAAATTTTTCAAAACAAAATTTGTAGGGTATTATAAGTATTGCTGAATAGTAGATAAAATGGCAATTGGACTAGTATATATAAAATTAGATGTCAATTATATATGCCAGTTACTAATGTAGCTGCTGGACATAGTATAATAACCAAAACTAAAATTCCCTGATTTTGTGGAAAAACATCGTCTTAGACAGTGTGAACAGTCAATGACAACAAGTACAGCTGTTATGCCCACTGCAAGTGGCGATGGGTGCTTAACAGACCATATAAGCCGCTCGCTCTCCTAGCGAATGGGAAGTACAGCAATTTTAGATAGAGGAGCTTCAGTTTGGCATAGGCCTGATTGAAATGAATAATAATAATAATAAATAAAAACTATAAGGGCATATGAGCTGATGAATGCTGAATCACCAAAAATACCCTGCCAGAATAATTCGTTCAGAGTCAGGGTTATTAACTTCAGAAAGGAGAGATTTAGAATGGGAAGTGTTTCATCAGGATAGGGATGGATAAGTATAAAGTATAGACTCAACTAAACTTAGACATATCTTAAAATACAAGCATTTAATTGTGGTTAAGCAAAGTTTGTAATTTAATAGTTTAAGATTAATGGACATGGCAGGTGTGAATCTTGAAGCAAATCGACAAGTGAATAGTTGTTTAACAAGTGGAATTTTCCCCCAGTGAGCAACTTAATGTATTAAGAAGTTTACTTGGAGGATTAATTATGTTATACAAATAAATTTGGTTTCAGGAATGTCTTGAATCTAAGTGTAGAGTACAGTCTCATGTTTCTGGAAAAATTTCTTTACAATAAAGAGTTAAGATGTTTACATCCAGTGGTAGAAGTTTCAGTCCTAACAGTTAAATGGTTTCAGTTTTTAGCAGCAAGTGTATTTCAGGCAGATAGAATACTAAGTGCAGGAACAATAAAAAGTAAATGAAACAGATTTACAGCAGCACAGAGTTCTGTTTCTAATGCTTAGCACAACCTTATGTACAAGAACTCAGTAACTGTTTGAATGCCTGAGTCTTTCTTGTCAAGAAAATGGCTCTGGGCCTCAGTCTCATGCCCTGTTGAAGAAACAGCTTCTCAACCTGTAAAGAACAGAGAATGTATTACTTATTACCCTCCTAAAATCCCTTCTATTCTTTGATATTATAAATCTGTGTTTTTCATATTCACCTGTGAAGTAAATGGATATTATGATTGGCAAAAGACAATCCCAGATTCCCAGGAAATAGCTACTTTATGTGTCCTTTTTCTTTGTTTTTTTTCCTTCCTACTAGAAGATATTTTGCACACAAATTTTTTTAAAAATATTTTTAAATTTATTTTTAGAAAGAGGGGAAGGGAAGGAGAAAGAGTGGGAGAGAAACACAAATGTGTGGTTGCCTCTCACGCGCCCCCTACTGGGGACCTGGTCCACAACCCAGGCCTGTGCCCTGACTGGGAATCGAACCAGCAACCTTTTGCTTCAAAGGCCCGTGCCCAATCCACTGAGCCACACCAGCCAGGGCTGTGCACACAAATTTTAACTGGTCAGTGAATGGTGACTGGAGAACATGATAATTGTTTGTGATTGACTTCAGAATGCTAAGAAAAACAGTAAAATAAAACAAATGAATGACAAGAACAATAAAAAATAAAAACAATACAACTATCTACTGAAAAAATGAAGTTTCCATAGTCAGGACATTTCTAAATTCCTCTCCTTGGTTGTACTCTTGCTTTTAGATTCTAGGCCCATCGAAAACCATAAACTAGGACTCAGTAATAGTTGAACCCATAGTAGAAAATTAAACATGAATCTGGATGATCTGAGAAGTTTGTTGGCTAAATAGTAAGACTCGGGTTTAATCCATTAGTAACCCAGTCACAAAGAGTGGAAGAAATGTAAATGACAGCAGTTTGGAAGCCACACAATGTGGATAACTAAAAGTGAGATAAAAGTGACAAATGCTGGTAATGGATCTAAACTTAAAAATCAAGGCATAGAGATAAATAACAGGTACTAACAGAAATAAATGATATAGGGTAGAAGATTATGATAGCCTGAATTATACTAAATTATTTTAGTGGCACATAAATTACTTTTCTTAAAATTTTGCTAATTAAAAAAATTGGCACCACAGATAATGGTATAAATTTCCAAGTCAGTGTCACCTTGAATTTTATTCTTAGTTTTAACATTTTGCTGTTGCCCTCTCTGTTTTGCAGGGGAGAAGCTCTAAATGTTGGCATGAACAGACAAGCAATAAAAGTTTTAAGACTTTGGACAATGCATGTCATATCGGCCTTTAAAGTTACCAGAGTATCATCAGGCAGGTGCTTTTAAAAATGTTTCCTGTGTTAAAAACTATTTGGAAATAACTCAGTTTTTTAAAAGCTGATTGTAAATTCTGTTTTTGGAGGTTACACATCTTTTGGCATTAAAAAGAAGTTGAGATTGGAAAAAAGTTCACTGCTGAGAATCTCAGTAAATATACCTATGAATTTCCGCTGCATTATTATTTATAAGAAAGACAAGAGGGAAAGTAAAATAACTATAATTGATAAGTTATTATACTAAGTACAAGCAATAAGTACATGAAGTATTAATTTTTGATATTTTGAGGTTTTTATAACATTTAGGAGCTAACTCACCAAATTCCAAAAACTGGGAATTAAAAATTTTGAGTTTAGATGCTCAATGTGGTAGCTTTTCTTGTTGTTTTTTAAATTAGCTTACTTCATGGAAAAGAATAAAGAAAAAATATGCATTCATGTGCATAACTAAGGGATCAGAGAAGAGAAAATGGTAAAGGCCCTGGAGAAAATTGTGGGCATTTCTTGTCTTGGGAAGTGAAAGCCATTTCTACCTGTGAGCTGTGTGTCATCTTTGGTCCTTAAGTATTCAGCTGAAATTTCTATGAATCCTATTCAGGGTTTATCGTGATTATTCATTAATTGTCTAAGAAAAACCTTAGTATTTTTAAGAGGGTTAATATGACATAAGGTTTCAGTTGAACTATACTGTGGACTAAATCCTTGTGAACGTTAAAAAGTAAATTAGACTTCCACTCAAAATGGCAGCATAGGTAAACATGGCTCACCCCCTTCACATCCTTGCACAACCACATCAAAATTACAACTAAATTATAGAACAACCATCACTCAGAGACATCAGAGATCTAGTTCAATGAAAATCTGACAGATACAAAGTTAAAGAAACCACATCCATCATGGCAGAAGGTCTAGAGATATGGAAAGAGCTGGTTCCACATCCACATATGGTGGATAAAAATTTGGTGGGGATACCTTGGGATTGGGGAGACCCAGGCCCACACAGGAACCCCCGCCCAGAGTTTCAGTGCCAGGAAGATAAGTCCCCGTAACTTCTGGCTACAAAAGCCAGTGGGCATTGAGAAACTCCTGGAGTCCCAAGCAGTCCCTCTTGAAGAACCCATACATGGACTTACTCAGACTCACTTTCTATGAGCTCCAGCACTGGGGTAGCAGCTTGAAAGGCATCGGTGGCACAGGGAGGAAATGAAATGTCTGGCATCAAAGCAAGAGCTGGGGGATAACTTTCTTTTAGACAGAGAGGCAGGCAGAGGGCATTGACCCTTTTCTAAACCCTCCCCCATCAGAGCCACAGAGCAGGTGGATGCCATATCTGAAACCCCATCAATCTGGCTAGCACTGTTTGCCCTGCCCTGGAGATCAATCCCCCTGGGCTCCATCCTATACAACTTAGAGCTGTTAACAGTGACATTTCCATATCTATGGCTTGTCTTGACTCCTGCCCACAACTTCCTAAATCCTTTTAAATAAACAACAGCAGGCTTCAGACCCTTACCTCTTTCTTTATTTTTTCCCTTTTTTATGGCTATTTCTTTGTTTTAATGAGAAACATCCAAGTTGTACATATGACAAACAGCTCCAGGTATCTGCACCAACCCCCCTGTGGCCAAACAGTTAACACCTGAAGCACCCACCACTTTAAATGTGAAAAGTCTTATAAAATTAACTTATAAATGGGAGGTAACAGGAGTGTACAGCCCGGCTCCTCAGACGCCAGCACCCCTTATATGAAGGGGTGCCTATATGAAGCTGCTGTTATCTCCTGGTTCAGATGGTGACAAAGAAAGCCCTGTACCTCTATTTAAGTGATCCCAGACATGATACTAGTAGCAGCCTGCCTAGCTTCACAGCTTGGCTTTGCCTGGGAATCTCCAAGCCCAGCACAAGTACCCACCTCAGATTGCTTTATAGTTCAGTCAGGAGGACCCCAGGCAAAGCAGAGGTTGAGGTTGACCTTGCCCTGCACTACTGGGAAATTCCAGGGCCAGCACAACCAGTGTATGGACAGATACAGACAATATCCAACACTACTACTCTGCTCCTGCACAGCTGATCCTCCATGGAAGACAGTGGTTGCTGGCCAGTGGTCACAGTCAGTCCTTGCTATGGACTGGCCTGGTAAATACCTCCCATTGACCTGCCAACAACAACCAAAGCTCAACTACAAGAAGAAGGTATACGCAGCCCACATGGAGGGCACACCTCAAATGCCCAGCCTGGGTGATAGGAGAGTCTTGGCCACTGGATTATACAGGACAGCTACTACATTAGGGCACACTACCAAATCAGGCAGTCATATAGCAGCTCTACTTAATACATAGAAACAAACACAGGGAGGCTGGCAAAATGAGGAGACAAACAAATGTGGCCCACATGAAAAAACAGGTGAAAATTCCTGAAAAATAACTAAATAAAATGAAGATAAGCAATCTATCAGATGCAAAGCTCAAAACATTGGTTATAAGAATGCTCAAGGAACTTAGTGAGGACCTCAACAGCATAAAAAAGATCCAATCAGAAAAAAAGAGACACTAATTGAAATAAAGAACAATTAACAGGGAAACAACAGTAGAATGAATGAAGCTAAGAATGAAATCAATGCTTTGGAACATAAGGAAGCAAAAAACAACCAATCAGAACAACAACAAGAAAAAAGAACCCCTCAAAATGAAGATAGTATAAGCAGCCTCTGGGACAACTTCAACTGATCCAACATTGGCATTGTATGGATGTCAGAGGAGAAGAGGAAGAGTAAGAAACTGGGAATCTATTTGAAAAAATAATGAAAAAAATTCCCTATTTTGGTGAAGGAAATGACCATGTAAGTGCAGGAAGCACAGAGAGTACCAAATAAGATGAATGCAAAGAGGTCCACTTTAAGACACATCAAAATTACCATGTCAAAGCTTAAAGATGAAGAAACAGTCTTAAAAGCAGCAAGAGAAGAGGTTAGTTACCTACAGAGGAGTCCCCATAAGACTACCAACTAACTTCTAAAAAGAAAGTTTGCAGACTAGAAGAGACTGGCAAGAGATATTGAAAGTCATGAGACGCGGGGACCTACGGCCAATGTTGCTCTCTCAGCAAAACGATCATTTAGAATTGAAACACAGTTAAAGAGCTTCCCAGACAAGAAAAATCTAAAGGCGTTCATTGTTACCAAATTATTATTATGTGAAATGTTAAAGGGACTTATTTAAGAAAAAGAAGATCAAAACTAGGAGAATGGCAATAAATATATATCTATCAAAAATTGAACCTAAAAAACAAACTACTCAAACAAGAACAGGCACAGAATTATGGGTACAGAGAGCATTTTGATGGTTGCCAGATGGGAGGAGGTGTCGGAGAAAGGGTGAAGAGGTGAGGGGATTAAGAAATACAAGTAGGTAGTTGCATAATATCCATGGGGATGTAAAGCACAGTGTAGGAAATGGAGTATCCAAAGCATTTATGTGCATGACCCAGGGACATGACCAATGATGTGGGGATTGCCTCAGGCAAGATGCTGGGAGATGCTGGGTGGAGAGGGGCAAGGGAGAAAAATTGGGCAACTGTAACAGCATAGTCAATAGAATATAATAAAAACTACATAATAAAAAAAGTAAATTACGATTAGTTTCTTTGTCATTCTTACCCTTTTCTTTTTCCCATTTTTCTCCTCCTGCTCTCTTTGTTCTTTTTTTCTCTCTTCAACCCTTCCTCTCTTTCTTTCCCTCCTTCCTTCCATTTTATTCCACTGGTACACTGCTGCTTGACCACACATATAGTATTCCAACAACACAGAGCTGAATAACATTCTTGGTAGGCTTTCCTTTGGGACACTTAAAGTTTAGGCTTATTCTGGCATGCACCTCATGTTCTGGAATTCACAGCCTATCCAAGTATATGCTCCAATTCTTCAGGGATTACGTGTCTGTTGTGTCCTGGGAATTACCATTGTTAACACACTGAGGTATCAATGATCTCAATTTCTGCCCATTTGTAACCTTTCTGGTCTCTATTCAGTGATCTTTTCAGGCCGTACCATGAGGACACAGGTCATTACCTTGTGGTGCCCTCCTTGGCTGGGTGCCCATGAGAAGCATCTTGCCCCAAATGTCCTATAGGGCACTGCTAAACCATACAGCTTCCATCATCCAGAATTCACCTCACAGCCACTAAAAATTTAGTCACATGATAGCTTCCCTTCAGTTGTCAGAATCTTGAACTTATTTTAAGAGGAAAGGTTTTAATTAAAGAAGTACACGTAGTATAAAATGAATATTTCGTATAATATATGCTACATGTAATGGAGATAAAGTTCATAGATATCAATGAAATTTTTCAGTTCTTCCATTTTCAAACAAGTAGAAACACTTTTTCCTTTAACCACCTTCTAAACCTTACCTCATGGAAAAATTAGTAGATTTTTAAAAATATTTTATCTATTTATCTTTAGAGAGAAGGACAGGGAAGGAGAAAGAGAAGGAGAGAAGCATCACTGTGTGGTTGCTTCTCTCATGCCCCCTACTGGGGATCTCGCCCCCCACGCAGGCCTGTGTCCTGACTGGGAATTGAACCAGTGCCCTTGGTTCGCAGGCCAGCACTCAATCCACGGAGCTACACCAGCCAGGGTAAAAAATTAGTAGGTTTTTTAAGTAGTTAAATTTCATGGGGAAACTTGTATTGATGTTAAATAAAAACTGGAAAAAATAATCTAAATAAATAAGCAACAGTCTAATTTTACTTAATTATTCTTATATTAAGAATTTATAAAAGGTGAAGGATTAGACAAAGAACATATATACATACTTATAGACAGAGACAACAGTGTGGTGACAGCCAGAGGGAAAAGTAGTGGAGGCTGGGTGAAGGCAGGCAAAGTGGGAGAAAATGGAGACATCTATAGTGTCAACAATAAAAATAAAGTAAAAAGAAACCAGAATTTATATGCACAATGTCATAGTTTCTACCTTTTTTTAATGACCAGCCTGTAGCTCTTCCCTGTGTCTATGTCCTTTTGATAGTATATATCCTCTTATGCTATCCAGGACATAACTATGTGATTTGCCTTGACAAATGGGACAGCAGCCAATGTGACATAAGCAGAGGCTGAAACAGTCCCTGTTCACTGGAGCTGGCCCTTCCTTTTCTGGGGCCTTTCCAGCAGCATGAACTATCAGCCTGCTAGAGAATGAGGGATGATATGGAAGAGATATGATGTGTCCTAGCTCAGAACTGGCCCCCTAAATCTGTTTCAACATTTCCACTGCCTCAAAGAATTATGCACTAATGCTCTAAGGCATCCAATATATGTAAGTGAGTTACCTGTTTTCATATGCGTTAAACATGTATTAGTTGCATGCCATCTCTGGGATAATTTAAAAATAGCCATCTCTATACTTTTATGTGGTTTGTGGTCCAGATGGGAAACTTTGGTTGACAAGGCATCATCCCTTAGACATTGTGGTAACTGACTGCAGATCCATGAGTGAGCTCAACTGAGACTAGAAGAACTGTCCAGTAGAGCCAAGGTCAAATTGCCAACACTCAGGATCATGAGCTAAGTATTTTGTTGTTGTTTTAAGTTGGGGGATCATTTATTATGTAGTTTTAAATAACTCATGCAAATGAGAATTTGAAACAGTTAGTTACTGATGACTAGGCAAATCAAATTGATTGTACTATAGAAACAACCATGTCTTAAATATTATTTTATCTTTATTTTTGTGATTTAATATTGAGTAATATTATATAGTACATATTGAAAAATTGATCTAATATATTTCTAGATTGTCATATTTCCACATAACCATCCCCTTTGTTATTCTTTCTCATTTAATCTTTTTATGTTTGTCGCTTTTTATTTACTATTATATCAAAGTTATTCTGAAACTTAGTTAAGAAAAACCATGAGCTGGCCAAATTAAAGGTAGTTAAAATATGACATGTGTAAGCATAAATAATTATAAAATTTATTGTTCTTAAACAATAACATTTAAAATATAAATATTGCATATAGAATAGTCCCACAGATTCTAGGACATATTTAAAATAGGCTGTAAAAATTAGGAGCAAAATAGCTAGTTAAAATTTCTTGGTCTTTTAAAAAATGTCATTAAATTCAGCATTTCATTTCTTCTATAATACCTGGTATTTTATTTCTCTTAATTATATAATATGACAATGTAGGGTATTTTAAAATTAAAAGTGTTAATATTTAAGGTGTACAACATCATATTTTAATATCCATACACATAAATGAAACAATTACTATTGAAAAGCTAATTAACATATCTATCTCCTACAGTTACCTTGTGTGTGTGTGTGGTAAGAACACATGGAATCTACTCAGTATAATGACTATATTTAATAAAACTTCATTGTATACTGGAAATTTGCTGAAGTGACTTGGTCTTAAGAGCAATAAGAAGAATGCAGATATACCATTTTTAATGAATTTAAGTTTTTGTGTTGATGACACGTTTACTGTGAATAGATTATTCATGTAAGTTGGAAGCCATCCGGTACTCCAGCATGTGGATGAAGAAGGCCATAACTCAGTAAAGAATTTGTTTTTTTGTGTGTGTTTGTTTCTTTGGGCCAGCAAATATATATACTTCTGGAAGGCAAATATCTGAACTAAGTTTGTTTTTAGTATCTGTTTAGCATTTTGTTTATGAAGTTTTAAAATATTATTAAAGAGTTATAGTCAAATATAGGCTATTGTATTTGTTAATTCAACATATAAATGGGGGTAAGGACTGGAGAAGTGGAAAATGGGGACATATCACATAAACAATAATAAATAAAAATAGCAGTGAGGAGCCCTGGCTGGTGTAGCTCAGTGGATTGAGTGTGGGTCTGTGAACCAAAGGACAGCAGTTTGATTTTCAGTCAGGGCACATACTTGGGTTGGGGGCCAGTTCCCAGCAGGGGACACATGAGAGGCAACCACACATTGATATTTCTCTCCCTCTCTCCTTTCCTTCCCCTCTAAAGATAAATAAATTAAAAAAAAAACAAGGAATAAAAATATGACTAGAAGAATGGATAGGAAAATATGTTGACATTTTAAAGATAATAAATAAGAACAAACTAATTGAGGCACTAAGATTGTTATTTTGGAGGCAATATGATGATAGATTCAATTGAGAAAAAATAAAAATCAGAAAACTAGGTTAATGGCAGATTTGCCATCTGTCTTCTTTTAAACGGTTTTGGTTAAACACTTTCTTATGCCACTTTCCTTTTTTTTATTCTTTCACACTGTACTCCGTTGACCCTTCAATATATTTTTTGTTCTTATATCAATTTTTAAACAATTGATAGGCCCCAAAACAACCAAAAAACAACCATAAAAATTGAAGAAGGAAAGTTAGTAAAACAACTAGATCTATTCATCAAGCTTCTATTCTGTGTGCCATGAATTATGCTGGCCACTCCAGCGGGTACCAGGTGTAATTCCTATTCTCGAGAATAATCTCACCAAAGTTGGTAAGCATGAAACTACAATGCTAAATCTTACATGTTTTTCACTTATTTCCCATTGGCCCAATATTGTATTAGTTAAAACACCAATAAAAATGAAAGCTACTTGACTTTTTTTCATAGATTACATAAAAAATTAAAAGTTGAAAATAATGTGGAATAAAAGAATATTGTAGGAGGTAGCGTTTGATGGTCAAGAAACAAATACTGATAAATATAAATGGAATAAAGCTACACTAAGAAAATACTTGTGTTTACATAGGCAATATGATGGAGGCAAAATTGAAAATAAAAGAGATAAGTTGAATTTTAAAATGTATATATATC
>PVKM010010548.1:0-26022 GCA_004027735.1 Carollia perspicillata | reverse complement strand
CACCACCTGGCTTATTTCACTTAGCATAATGCTTTCCAGTTTCATCCATGCTGTCGCATAGGGTAGGAGCTCCTTCTTTCTTTCTGCTGCATAGAATTCCATTGTGTAAATGTACCATAGTTTTTTCATCCATTCATTTACTGATGGGCACCTAGGGTGCTTCCAGGGCTTGGCTACTATAAATTGTGCTGCTATGAACATTGGGGTGCATAGGTTCTTTTGGATTTGGTGTTTCTGGGTTCTTAGGGTATAATCCTAGCAGTGGAGTTGCCGGGTCCAAAGGCACATCCAGTTTTAGTTTTCTGAGAAAATTCCATACTTTTCCATAGTGGTTGTACCAGTCTGCAATCCCACCAACAGTGTACTAGGGTCCTAATTCAGGGATTCTTTACTGAGGTTTAGACAGGGCTAAGGGAAACAGCAAGGAATGGTGAAACACACAGAGACTAGAAACAATTGGAAACCAGTATCATCTCTAGAGCTAAAGAGGCAAGGGAAGGAAGCTATTACCAGGACCCAGCAAGACCTGTAGACCTGGGAGAGGGCCGCTCCTCAGCAGCCATGGCCATAGACAGAGCACTGTGACTTCCCAGCAGGAAGGGAGGATATGTATACGGTAGTTAGGTGGGGGAAGATCGGAAGTGAATACCAAAGCGTTAGTCATAAGAGTAGCATTAGTCATAATGGCCGAAAAAGTAAAGACAATCTGAGTGCCCAACAATCATGACTGGGTAAATAAAATATGCCTTAGCCATGTAATAGAATACTATTCAGCAATAAAAATAATACATGCTACAACATGGATGAACCTTGAAAACCTGCTAAGTGAAAGAAGTTAGACGCCCAAGGCCACATATTGAATAATTCAGTTGAAATGAAATGTCCAGAATAGGCAAATCCATAGAGACTGAAAGTTAACTCATGGTTGCCTTGGGGCTGGGGCAGGGAGGCCTCTCAGGGACGAGCTGTGGAAAGAAAAGGAAAGTGACTGCCAGAGGGTTTCTTTTCAGAGTGATGAAATATTCAAAAATGATTGTGGTGGTGGTTGTACAACTCCATGAATACACAAAAAACATGGGATTATACACTTTAAATAAGTGAATTGTGTGGATTGGGAAGCACATCTTTAAAAAGCTATAATTTTTAAAAAGATATGCTAGGGCCCTGGCTGGTGTAGCTCAGTGGATTGAGCATGGGCCTGTGAACCAAAGGATCACGGTTCAAATCCCAGTCAGGGCACATGCCTAGGTTGCAGGCCAGTTCCCAGCAGGGGACACACAGGAGGCAACCATACATTGATATTTCTCTCCCTCTCTCCTTCCCTTCTCCTGTAAAGATAAATAAATAAAATCTTTAAAAAATAAAATAAAAAATAAAAAGATATGCTAGGTAATATCAAGAGGACTCAGGAGCTGACTTTAAAAGCTCCCCTAAATGGCTTTGGCCAAGTAGCTCAGTTGGTTAGAGCATCATCCCAATACACCAAGGTTACAGGTTCGATCCCCAGTCAGGGCACGTATGAGAATCAGCTAATGAATGCATAACTAAGTGGAACAACAAGTTGATCTCTCTCTCTATCTCTCTTTGAAATCAGTAAATAAAAATTAAAATAAGATAAAATTTTCCATAGATGGAACAATTTATGATTCAACAATAATAATAATTGCAATCAAATGAAACCCATCAAATTTGCTTAAAGTTATGAATTTGTGATATTTTTTAAAAATGGTAATTGTTCACTTTCAGAGGATAACAGCTAATTTATTAAATACAAATTGATAAAGAAAAAGCATCAAGTATATATTTTGCCTTTCTATGTGAACTGTACCATTAAGTAATGAAAAAAGTAGATAAGGAGAAACATCTCTTTATAGAATAATTTCAACTAGTAAGTAAAAAAGGAATAATAGAAATAGACTATTACCATTTTGCAACTCTGAATGCATTAAGGGGCCTGGGCATTGAGCATTCATAGCCACTAACCTTATGAAAAGAAAGGCAGCCTGATACTGCAGGTGTTGTACGTCTCCGGGTCAGACACAGTATCCCCTGCTGTCTTGCCAGTGGGGCCAAACGTGGGTCTCAGCAGGCCTCTGATCCAGCTGCCGATTTCCAGGAAATACATGGGATGAAGGACCCTGCTAAGTTCACATACATATGCAGTTGTTGAACCCAGACCAGGTGAGACTGCAGATGAAATGTAAGGAAGAGAAAGGGATGGAAGGGAACCTATAGGGTATAAGAGACTTTTAAAAAGGCGACAATTTTGTAAATGAACAAGTTTTACTCCAGTGCTTGGGGATACATACTTGGGAAGTAAAGAACTACAAGGACACACAGGAAAGAGATTACTCTAAACTGGGACAGTGGTCACTGGGATTGAGATTATGCTGGGGACCCATGGAAGGGGCTCTGGGCAGTGGCGAAGTTCTGTTTCTGGGCCTGGGTAGTGACTACAGGAGTTTCTGCCTTTCTAATAACTTGTCAAACTCCACATTTGTTTTATATGTTTTTCTGTATATATGTTTTATCTTACAATGAAAAGATGAAAAGTGCAAAACAAATGAGTAGTTATTGTAGCAGTTTATATTCCCATTTTCTTAAAAGGCATTTCTCTTATCGTGTATGTCATAAACTTGCTTGATAAGTGCCAAGTCTCTGGTGCTCAGTAGAAAATCCTTTCTTGGATAGAAGTATTGACCACCACTCCTCTTTTCAATATTTCCACAGGAGGAATTGAAAATAAATAACCTTGTTTTTTCTTTGCTGTTGGATGAAGAAATAAGCTCCAGAGAAACATTCCTAAATAACTATCTTATAAGAAAGCAGGAAGAGAGAGTAAGTATAGTATAGGACATCCGAGTACAGCATTTTTGATAGACATGGTCCTTGCTAACGAGAGTACACACACACCTAGACCTTTCCTTCCTTCCATATTCCTAACTCCGCTGTGTGCGTTCCCTGGCTCCTTGTCTGGGACTTTGCTCCAGAGTTGGTGAAAGCATGCGCTCCAATATGTTAGTAAAGGTACGTGATTCTGCATTTGCAATCATTTAGTCAAAGGAAACATATACTTTTTTATATGACATATGGTTTCTAAATGAGGCTTTATATCTTCATGATTGAAAAGAGCTGCTTTTAACCACTGTCTGGCTATGGGACCTTGGGCAAGACTTTTAGCCTTTTAAGCTATTTGCAAGCTCTTCACTAGGGAATATTGTTCTCTCTGGACCTTTCAGCATCCTAAGTTTTACTAATCATGTTAGCAACGGATTATCTTACAGAATAAAAAGATGTCATTGTCTGAAAAACTCTATCTAATAAATAGAAACACAAATCGATATGTTTCATTAAAGAGACAATGAAAGAAAAATGCTTGTCACGTAATTTTCAATGTCAGCTTTTATTGATAACGTTAATAAAAGACATTTATGAGTGAATAAATTATCATACGTGGTATATGTACTTACTTTTTGCTCAGGGTCTGTTAAGCAGCATATGCAAGGCCCCTTCTAAATACAACCCTACTCATACCAACACTACGGGGTTTGGGAGCCCCTTCACAGGCGTGGAGGCCGTCTCACAGAGACTGGCGGCATGCCTAGGTCACCCAGTAGTACGCAATATAGCGGGAGCTGGAACTGTGACACAAACGAAGACCACCCAAGTGAGAGTGCATGAACCATATATTCAGAGCGTGGTATGGAAAGAGAATCAGCCACCATCATTTGTTTTTGGCAGACACTCAAAGACAGGCAGAGGGATGGGAAAGCGTTATAATGAGTAAAAGAGAGGCCCTCAGATGCCCTCTGATCTGAAGTTTTGGGCATAAGGAATCTGAGGGCAAGCTAATTAGAAATCTAGCAACCTGTGTGATTAGTTTGGGGAGTATATTGACTTTTGCTAATTAATTCCAAATTGGAAATTGTGGCAAAAGTTAAGATATCTGAACATTATTTTCTGAGTCTTGGCAGTTTGGGGCCAATTGCTACACAGGCTGTGAGTCAGAGCTCTATTTTCCCATGTGGTCTGGCAGTTGTCCTTTTATCTATGCTGTCTCCCAGAACCCAGGTCCAGGCGACTCCCAAGCCTGTGAGATTTTATCATCCATAGGCCCTGCCAAGAACGTAGCTAGTTCTGCAGTCACTTCCACACGCACACACAGAGCTGACACAGGTGATTGGATGTTCATTCTTTCAAAGTCTCCAGAGGGTTTATTTTCCTCTATAACTGTTGTCTGCAATGAGTATTTCACTGACACATTTATCTTGTAGTCGGAAATCCTTGTTCTTTTCAGTACCTCCAATATTTTTGTTTCTTCTGAAAAAGTATACAGTTACATCTGGCCATTCCCAATGTTATTACAGAGCCAGACTTCAGAGGCCGTCCGGAAATCTAAAGAAGACCTTGACATGTACAAGGAACACTATGACAACTTACTGGCAGAAGACAAGGTGAGAGCCACCGTCTTACCCACTCGCCAGTGCCATAAAGCGCAGCTGCCAGGAGTTGAGGGGAGATCAGAAGGAATATAATTTAATTTTCTCATAGATTTTTCTCTTACTACAATTCTCAGTTATGGGTGAACTTCATTCTATGCCATTGTAGATTTCTAAGAATCACTGTGTGAAATAAATTTTTGTAAACGTCTCTGGTTTAAGCTTGTCAAAAATGAGAAAGATCATCTGCACTTTAGGGCTTTTCAAACTTCAGGGTGCGGGCCCCATTAGGTGGTCACGCTGTCAGTTTGGTAGACTATGATCAGCAGTTTTATAATGAAAAATAAAAGTGTATAAAGAAGAATGGAATGGAATGGAATAGAATAAGAGTAGATTAGAGTACCTTGAATGTTTTACGGGTAAATATCATTTTATGAAATTTCAGCTCTGAATGATTTCTAAAACCTCTTACACGACATAATATTTTTAATTCACTGATGTGCTTCCTATTCAAAGTAAATATTTAAGAAACCCTGGCGCAGTGAGTAGTCACTCCCTACCAAGCCTACTTTATAATCGAAGTTTACATGGATTTTTAAAATCGGAGTGACACAACCCTATATTTTAAAGGGTATTGTCAATAAATAAAATGTTTCTGGAAAATCGCAATTGCGGCAACGATCTGTTTGTGCTTAGGTTCTCGATCGCAGCTTTAAAAAGGAGTTTTCTGAAATTCCCAGCCATCAGGTGGATATGCTCTACAGACTTTTTAAACGCCGACCAAGGTTTGTTTCTCCTTTGCTATCACGTTTCTGAGGAGTAGTTTGTGAATGAACAGGAATGTTACTAGGTTCCAGCTTTTTCTCCTAATTAGATAGAAATATTCAGTCTAGCATCGTTTATGGGAAATTGTTTGTGTCCTTATTAGAACTCCATTTTTTAAATATTATTCTTATATCTTAAGGTAAGCAATGAAGAATAATCATTTCTTTTAATTATTTAAAAAATTTTAAGTAGGTAAGCATAGTAAAATTATAGGTTCTATTTTATACAAGCAAGTAGTTTCTCTTAAGTCATAGATGGTATATAGATTTATAAACAGGCTTTCCTAAGAGGTGTCCCAGGAAAAATGATTCACAAAGGATTCACAAAGGATTCACTTTGTGAAATGAATTGGGATTATGTAAGGCTTCCAAGACAAAATAAGTTTGGGGAAAACACCAGGTTTAAAAAGAAAGTTAAGCAGTTTCCTTTACAAGAACTGCTCAAAATTTGTTTCTAGCCTTTGGGTCTCCAAGTACAAGAAATAGAATACGTGGCATTTTCCAAACTTGTTTGACCACAAATCACTTTTTCTCAGAGCATCTCGTGTGACTGTGTTCAAGACAGAGTTTGAAAAATGCCAGTATAAGTGCTTGACAATCACTGTTATCAAAAGAGTTCTATCCCTGGCCGGTCCTGTACACCAAAAGGTTACGTGTTCGATCCCCGGTCAGGGCACATCTGGGTTGCAGTTTCAGTCCCCAGTCAGAGAGCATGCAGGAGGCAACCAACCGGTGTTTCTGTCTCGCATCGATGTCGCTCTCTCTCTCTTTCCCTCCCTGTCTCTCTGTCCCCTTGCTCTCTCTCTAAAAGCAATGAAAAGATGTACTCAGGTGAGGATTTTTAAAAAGTTCTAAAATATCTGATTTTTATACTGAGAGTACCGTTAGAATCACATTCCTGCATATTCCCAAATTTTTATAAATTCATCTTTCCATAATTTTCAAGTGTAATCTAGAAATGTCACAAAGGTATAGGCTCATTTGTGTCAGGGATACAAACTCATTCTCTCACCTTTGACAGGTTACATGCAACCTGAAAACTCAACTTAGAACATACCTCATATCTTGATTTCCCTATTTTTAAAGTAATGAGTTATAATAAGCCATGTTAAGAAAGTAACGAGATCTCTTTAGGGAGGTGGCAGTGGAAAAAGCATAAATTTTATTGTCAAACATAATTAGCCTTAAATCCTAACTTCACCATCAGACCTGTGATCTTGGACCAATAGCTTCTCTCAGAGCCTCACTTTCCTCATCTACAGAAAGAGGATAACAAATCCCTTCACAGTGTATTTATTGTAAAGCATTTGATAGTGAATTCCCTTCCCAGCCATAGCCCAGGGAAACAAAACGGATGTATTAATGCAGATAAAAGAGGCACTTCCTCAAGTTGTGTATGTATCTGAATATAGTCAAAGCTACTCACCTGCTAACAGGATACCAGCAGAGGATGTGGGACAGAACAAGGAAACATCACTCTTGTCTTGGGCATGTACTTGCTACCTTAAAATACACAGAAGGGTGTATTTTTTAGTTTTTATATTTTCTTATTTCTGATCATGGCCTTTCCTTTACTGCTTAAAGAAGATTCTTTAACATTTCTTATAAAGCTGGTTTAATGGCGATGAACTCCTGTGGTTTCGTTTTGTTTTTGTTTTGCTCATCTGGGAAACTCTTTATCTCTCCTTTATGAAGGGAGACATTTTCTATTCCAGGTAAGTTTGTCAGGGCTGACAATGGTTAGGGACAACTTATAGGCCAGCCAAGGTCACATCTGGGGATCCAGAGACTATACAAGCAGGTCAAAACAGCTGCTTTTCTCTCCAGTGCCCGCAAGTGTCAAAGGAAAGTGTTATGTAATGTCATACCTATGCTAAAGCTTATATTATTTAACATCAATTTTTTGTATGTATGAGAATATGAAATGTTGATGGGCTGTTATTGATAATACCAGGATCCACAAACAGAAACCGCACTCAGATATGACTAGTATTGTGCCTTTTGGAGAGCGGCCAGGATCTGGGAAATTGAATGCAGATGCCTTTGCCCAGTTAATGAAAGCCATGGATGACCTGGACAACATTAACAACATGCCAGAAGGCTTGAATCCCTTGGTCTGGAATCATTTCTGTATGACCAGACGAGTGAAAGTGGAAAATGAACAAAAAGTATATAAAACATTTTATTTCATTTAACTTCATTTAATTTCATTTAATGTACTAAGATAAAATATATGGTTTATGGTGGTCAATACTTACAGAAAATCTAATTTATTTACGTTTTCCTGCTAGAGTAAGATTTAGTAATATTAAGAATAATGATGAAATAAAATATTAACATTAGTGCTGCTGAGGTCTAAGCATAGGTCTCTGCTTGTGTAGACCCACACTGTCCGAAAAGGCGGTCACTTACTACATGAGTTATTACTCACTTGAAAGAAATATGGCTAGTCCTAATTGAGACATGCTGTAAGGAGAAATACACAAGATTGAAAAGACTTAAAAAATAATGAAAAAATAATAGAAAATGTCTCAGTATTTTTATATATATTACAAGTTGGAATGATAATGTTTTAGATATATTGTATTAAATAAAATATATTAGTAAAATTAACTTCACCTGTTTAATTGCACTTTTTATAATGTGGCTATTACAAAATTTAAAATCACATACGTGGCTTCCATTTATGGCTCACATTACATTTCTCTTGGATGCCACTGTTGTACACATAGCTTCCCTTTCCTCTCTGCCTTGGCCTTGAGTAGTCTTCATCTCCTTTTGCATAGATTAGAATTATGTTTCACCAGAAACAACTTCATAGTTTTGCTATACTATTTTTTAAATGTAGCAGAGGATAACAAGTTAAGAGTGTGTTTAATTAGAAAGAGAATCCTTCCTCTTATTGCTTCTTGACCACGCCTGCCTCCCCTCCCCCAAATTCCCAAAATTCAGTGCCACAGACATTAGGTTTGCATATTTTTGATAAGGTATATATGATTTTATAATTTTATCTAACACGACGAGAACAAATTTTAAAATAAGATATAAGAAAAATTCTAGTTGGTTGCATATTTGATTTTCAGCAAGAAGAAAATTTGATACTTTTCAAATTATTTGTGGGAGATAACATATAAGTTTTAGATATCTTGTATTATTACATAATGGCAGGGATTTAAATTTTTATTAATCTCTTTTTTAAATTTTATTTTAATTGTTATTCAAGTACAGTTTTCTGTCTTTTACTCCCATCCCAGTCCTCCCCGCAATGCTCCCCACCTCCCTCCCATTTCCACCCCTCTTAGTTTTTGTCCATGTGTCCTTTATACTTGTTCCTATAATCCCTTTAATCTCTTAGAAAGACAAAGTTGTCAAGGTTTTGTAACAAAGTTAAGAAAAGTATGTTTTCTAAAGTTCTTTTAAAATTACTTTGCTTTTATTTCTAAAGCTCCATATGATCTGAGATGTTTGTGGTTTGGTTTCTTCAGGTAAAGCAGAAAGCAGCTGGCTTAATGGAAGTGGTGGCTTTCCACCGGAGGAGAGGTGATGAGGATGAGAAGGTGCAACAGGAAATTGAAAGAGTGTCCCGTGAACTCATTCTGTAAATCGAACCTTTCATTCATGTTCATTTATTCAAAGTCTAAGCAAGGGCTAGGTTAGCTTGTATTACCATGGGGGAAGAATGCCTACACACTGACTTCCAGCAACCAGAGACCTATCTATCTCTTTGGACTTTAAAGTGCCCCTTGCTACAGAATACCTTATTTCCAAATGGAACTTGCCTACATGTTCCATTGCTATTACAGCAAATAGGTAACTTTTGGAAAAATCTTAGTATTTTTTCATCTGCTTCTTCCACATAAAACTATTCTATACAGAGTATTTGTTTCTGCTAACGAGTACTTTTGGGCTCCAGCCATATGAACTGTGTGGAAAATTAAGCAATATCCAAGAAATTTCCATTTAGATACATAATCAGCCAATTCTTTAGGGGAGCTTGTTGTATTTTGCTGGGTGATGGGAATACTGTTTTGTCCTTGCTTTACTTTGGGCTATATTTGTTGCCACATTTATAAATATTTTCCTGATGTTTCCAAACTCAACATTATACATCATTTTCAGATCTAGGCTATACAGAGATATATGGATTACCCAGAAATAGATTTGATAAGTAGCATATGGAATATTATTAATATAATGTCAAAAGTCAATACACAGGACTTCAATAGATTTGGGTCTTGGTAGCATCTTTATCTTCTTCTACTTAATGATCACAATTATATTAATCTTTTTAAATCATAAAGTGAAAGTTTATAAATGTATTTCTGTCCCTACCATTCTTTGAGCAGCCCAGTAAGGAGAGGCATCATGGCGATCCCTGGGAAAGCTCTTCATTGAGGAAATATTTTCCACGCTAATTTCCAGCAACGTTTCCTTCAAATAAAAGAAATTTAAGTTTGGATTTATATTCTCAGATAGTAGGTGAAATTTAAAATATAAATATATTGTAACTACTTACTTGGAAGTCTTTTTCAATTTAGGTTACAGGAAGACAAAGTGAAATTCCAATTGAATTTGACAATCCAAATTCTCCTTAAACAAGGACAAGTAGAAGTGGAAAATTTCCAGTTATTGCTGGATTATTCTGATGCAATTCTCATCAACAGGAGCATAATTGAAGACCTGAATTCTGTGATTCGGGTAATTATCACTTTTTAAAGAGAAAAAACAACCATGTATTACTTGCTATATGAGATATTTTTTATTCTTCTATTTTCATGACAAAGTTGTCCATTTTCTTCTGGCTTACAGAGTTTCTGATATGATAGCCACTGCATTTTTAAAAAAAAACTTTGTTCCCCTTAATGTAATGTGTCTGCCTTTGAGACTTTTGGTTAAAGTTTATGTAGAGTGCCCGGAAGCGGGGCTGCAAATGCATACAGATTGGAAGATGGGTGACTGGTCTGCCTAATCATTGGCATGTCGATTGGCTATGCCATTCACATTTATCTTATAATTCCTTCTGTTCAGCAAGTCTCATGCTTCATAGTGATCAGATTTTGCCCAAGAACTAATTTTAAAATATTTGCTATATTCTTAAGCAAAAAAACCTTATCTCTGTGATCTAAGTGTTTTCTAATTATAGGATACAGCTTCAGATATTCTCTAGTCTTTGTTCAGAATCATATTATGGAATTATCAGAAATGTACCTTTTTTTTAAGGCTCAAGGACAAAAGAAAGTTGCTAGCATGATGGAAACTAAAGATATCCACAAAGGAATATTTCAGATTGAATGGGAACATAAGAAAATGGAGATGGAAATGGAAGATCTAAATCAAAAGGCTTGGGATATTCAGATGCTGTTTTTTTCAAGAGAACGTCAGAAAGTAAGTTCTCCCTGCCCCCCTATATAATTTTAATTTTATTCATTAATACATTTATTTATTTCAGTATTTATTTCATTAAATAATGCATTTATTAGTGCAGTATTTAATAAGAAGCCTTTCTGATATCAAGCATATTCTAAGCCAGTAGTATTTCATAGTGTGTCTACAAACTTTGTCTTTTTCTTCTAGTAATTTGCATTTGCTGCCTTGGATTCTTCGTGACCCATTCAGTTCTATAGTACTGTTTTGCAGTTCACTAAGGGTTTCCTAATTGTCAGATCCAGTAGTCACTTTCTCAGTCATCACCATCCTTCAACTCTCTGTAGCATTTGACCATCTTAATTGCCCATTCCTTTAGCTTTTTTTTAAAAAAAAAAGTTGTTATTTATTTATTTTTAGAGAGAGGGGAAGAGAGGCAGAAAGAAAGGGAGAGAAACATCAATGTGGGGTTGCTTCTCGCACGTCCCTACCTGGGGTCCTGGCCTGCAACCCAGGCCTGTGCCCTGACTGGGAATTGAACCAGCAACCCTTTGGTTAGCAGGCCAGCGCCCAATCCACAGAGCCACACCAGCCAGGGCCCATTCCTTTAGCTTTTATCATCCCTGTTTTCTCCTTTTTTTCTTCCAACATGTCATACCACTCTGCCTCTATTACTGATTTCTCTTTTGCTTCTAATTCTTAAATATACCTATTTTTTGAGACTCTACCCTTAATTCTGCTTGTGTTTCTTTCCATACCCTCTCCTTTTATGATCTCTATTTTTCTAACTTCAATTATCACTTTTAAAAGACTAATCCAAGCTCTCTGGATTCCAGTTGAATTTTAATTCCAGTCCAAGCTCTCTGGCCCTGACCTCCAGAGCCCTATTTCTATATCCCCCACCTGCCAATAGCAAATCTTCTTAATTTGCTTATTTCTGTGCTTTTCAGACATACACCCAGGCTTAAAGTTGTGGTCATCTGTGAGTGCCCTCTTTGTCTTGCCTTCCATGTCTTGTCTCATTTATCTCTGCATTCCCTTGTTCTCTATCCCCCAATGCCTCTGCCCTCACACAGGACTTCCTTTCCAATGATTTAGACAATTTTATAATAATCTCCTAACCAGTCTCTTGACTTTGACTCTTTCTCTTATCTAGCTCTACTACATACTATTGTCAGATTAATATTCCCATTCAGCTTTAATAGCATTACTACTCTGCTTAAACATTTTAAACTTCCACTTCTTACCTGGCAAATGAATTATGGAATCCTTAAGTGGGTGTTCAGCGTTCCTCAAGCTAACTTCTCAAATTCATTCCCACTGTTCTTCTGTTCCACTGATCTTACATCAGTATTCTCAAACCCAACTGACTACTCTTATCTAGGATTCTATCTATCTCTGTGCCTTTGCTCATGACCACTTCTTCTCCCTAAAATACCTTTCCTCATTTTTTTCACATCCCAAATCTATCTATTTTTCAAAGTCTAGCAAAAATGCCATCTCCTTCATAAAAGCTTTTGATTTCCCCCAATCCAGAGAAACCACATCGTATCTCAACCTTTGAATTTGCATGTCATTTTACATATTTTCTGGCAACTAATCAACTCTACATGTTCTGTTTTTTTGACAGTGGGTCATGTGATTTATCTTTATGTCTTCTTCAGTGTCTGTAACTGGCACACTGTTAATGTGGGACTCGAATGGGGAAGGAAATATTTGGTGACTTGAGTGAATGAATGGGAAAATAAACTCTAGGAATGTGTAATTATTAGCATATAGGTGAGCATTTCAGAATACAAAATACAATATAGCACAAAATGCAGATGAGTCTTAACTTAGATGTATAGTTTGTATGAAAATAGCATCTCTCAAAACTAAGATAATCTTTATAAGGTTTTCTATTGAAAATAATAGAGAAAATGTTCTTATATATATTGAAATTTTTTTTCTTCTCTCAAAGTTCCTAAATGAACCAAACTATGAGACTGTGATTGCTGTTCAGATTGGAATAATGGAGCAAACTATTGCTGTTTTGGATAAGGTAGGACTCATAGATATTGACCATTATAATGCCAACAGTTGTGATCATTTATACAAAGTAATGGTGTTCCAAATCATGAACTCAGTCAGAACCTAACAAAGTTGAGATCCTTTATTGATCTTCAGGATGTAATTAGAGGTCCCTGAATAGTGTTTGCAGCCATAACAAATCTGGTTAGACTGGAGCACTTCTTTGAATATTAGGATTAACCCCTTGGGAGACATCTGAGTGTACATGAATTTCCTGTTTCACATTAGGTTATAATTTGTACAATCAAAATGTTGATAGTCTTTCCTTGGCACTGTAAAGGCTTTGTATTTTTTATAACTGCTTTAATAAGCAGTTATAAATGCTCAGATCTGATTGTGTAGTATATGTAAAGTGAAAACAAAGTAATGTCAAGGCTATGTGTTTTAATCTTCTCCCATGTTTAAGAATATACAAGATTTTTTCTGTAACGTGGTATTATCATACCATTCCATCTTTCAACAAATAATTTAGGTACCTACATATCCCTAGTGCAGGCATTATGCTAGGCACTAGGGATATGGTGATAAGATGATTTCTTAATAATGATAAAAATTTAAATTTTAAGAATAATGTCTTATAAAATATATTTTTTCAAAATTATTTTTGTGGGTTGTCACGGGAACAAACATTTCAGACCCACAAAAAGAATGTGGAAAACTGCAAAAAACTACTTAAAAAACTGGAAAAGGTCAGCAATCAAAAAGATATAGCAAATTATACTCTAAGCTGCAATTTACGAGAAGAGTTGGTGGCTGTCTCAGAGAGAAAAGACATCTGTAATGCCATGGGTAAGCTTTTATTTTTCTTTACTCAACTGTAGGTGCTTTTAATGTAATCATTATTCCTGAAATCAGTACAGTTGTTATAAAGCTACCAGCATGTCTTCCCCATGATTCATTTATTCTGAATGCTATTTATATATTGAAAAGTTTAGAAAATAATCCCACTAATTCCTTTATTCTTCATTTTTGGGATAGGGTCTATATTGACTTGTGAAAAAATTGCCAAAGAACGATATGAGAACATGATGCAACAACAAAAGTTAAAAAATACTTCAAAAGAACAAGCCAAACAGATTTCAGTCCTGGAGGCTGAAGTTGAAAGATTAAAGATGAAAACATTTCCTGCTCTTGTTCCATTGTAACAACACTGGTGGGAAACACAAAGCCAGATCAATCCTTTAAAAAACAATTTGATTAAAATGATTTTTTTGTTTTTTCATATAAGGAAATTTAAGTAGAACATCTTCTCAGTTGCATATTTTAACAGCAAATTATTTAATTTTAGCTTTAATAATTACAACAATGTTTGTCCTGCATAAATAAGTGTATAAAATATTGTGAATTGTTGTTTTCAAGAATGAACAAGAATTTAACTCAGAAAGTATTCAAGATCTATTTTATTTCATCTTAATTTGATCAAAAATTATTTTCACAGTAATGGTATGAAAGTCTTAAAGACAAAAAAAATATTTTTTTACCTCGAGTGACGTTTCCAATTTTATAAATTACCTGAAGTTATGAGACAGTTCAAGCAAGTCTATATTTCCTAAATTTTATTCAATAAACATTTATTCTATTGTATAATCAGGAAAAAATTACCAGAACATTTAAGAATATTCCTTGTTCTAGCAATGAGAATATGGTGAACTCTTTACTCTCGCTAAGCCCTAAATCATTTATAAATTATGACAAATTTTCTTCTACACAAATTTAACATAATCCCCTACATATCATATTCATTTTAACAGAATTCAATTTTGTGTCCTACCCAGGAAGATTTAACAAACAGGAAAAAAAAAAGTGTTTTCTGATTTCCATGAAAAGTTTATTGCTGTATTCATGCAGATGAGGATTAAATCATGAGATTAACCAATCAGAAAACTGCTTTGCCCTTCAATAGCCTGTAGATGGAGTGCTGCATTCCAAGGTGACACCTTTGGGATCACTGACCACAGTCTTCAAGTGATGTCATTGTCTCATTGTTCTGCAGTTTGTGAACTAATTGTCAGGTTTAATCTGCAACATCATGTTCAATGTACATGGATGTAGGTAAAGCAAGAGAACTATTATAAATCTTTCTATTTAGAAAAAATCTTTAGGAGATTTAAAATCTATTTAGAAATTGCCGGGATAATACCATTACTGATCACCTATACCAGTGTATGGATGAGAATAGTAAGAAAAATAATAGGACCAACATTTTTTATGTTTTCCCTCCTTAGTACTAGAATGACTCCTGAAGTGCTCAGTTTTTCTGATTCAGCAGGGAAGTGCCCACTGGTAACAGTTCCTACACCTAAGGTCCCTCAAAAGTATCTGACAAGGGGATTGTAGGGGGCTGGGAGGATGGACCCAAGGGTAGACAACAGTGTGAAGAGTACAAATACTTTATACATTAGATAGGATTGTCAGAATTTCTCTGTCCTGTCGGATCGAGTCAACCATGAATATGGGGCTTTCCCCCTGGTGATACAAATTCCATGTCAGCTAAATTAGCTGCCTGGAGGCTCCTTTTGCTAGTAGTTAGTGCCATAAAATTCACTGGTTCATGCTCTGTGGATTTCCAGGTCTTAACAAATCAAACAGCCTGTGTGATTTTTACCTCTTAGTAGCCATCCTGGGTGACTGGCAATGCTCCTTGCTTGAATATCACAGCTTTGAGGCATGTATAGAGTGGAGGTTAGCAGGAACCCCTTGTCCCTAGACTGTATTCTAATAGCAGCACTTCTCAACAGGAGGTATGCTCGGTTTTGAGGGTTGGCTGTGGAAGCGCACATGGATCATGCACCATAACCTACTTTTGATACTGTCCATGGTACTGATTGCTCTCACCTTCTGCTGAACTAACAACAAGTATATTCGTATTATATACCCCTTTAAAATATTATCTGTATTATTTTAAAGTAATATAATTAACTGAGTCAAACATAGCATATCTTCAAGCATAGGGCTTAAGAGTAGGGCTCTGAAGCTGGGGTGCCCGGTTCCATCTTGACTGGAAGTCCAGTTTTAAAATAACTAATTTATCTTAAGTTTCCTCATCTTGAAAATTGTGATGTTGATAATTGTAATACTCAAATGAGTTAACATACTTTTGAAACACAAAGCAAGTGCTAAGTAGTAGCTTCCATTTGTAAGAATAAAAACTTTATTCTATGGTTTTTGATGCAACATACCTTATTTTATTGCACTTCGCTTTATTGTGCTTCAGACACGGTTTTTCAGAGTGAAGGTTGGCGGCAACACTGCTTCAAGCAAGTCTATAGGTGCCATGTGTCTAACAGCATTTGCTTAGTTCACAACTCTGTATCACATTTTGGTAATTCTCATATTTAAAACTTTTCATTATAATATACTTGTTATGATATGTGATCGTGATGATACTATTGTAATTATCTGGGGGTGCTACAAACCATGCCCATATACGATGATGAACTTAATGGATAAATGTTGTGTGTGTTCTAAGTGCTCCACCCTTTGCCGTTCCTCTCCTTGGGCCTCCCTATTCCCTGAGACACAACATTTAAAGTAGACCAACTTATAACCCTACAACGGCCTCTAAGTGGTGTTAAGTGAAGTCACAAAACTCTCACTTTAAGTCAAAAGCTAGAAATGATTAAGTTTATTAAGAAACATACGTCAAAAGCTGAGATGGGCCCAAAACTAGGCCTCTTGGACTAAAATTAGCTAAGTTGCATTGGGAAACCAAAAAGTTCATGTGACTTTATTACAGTGTTCTGGAACTGAACTCTTTGCAATACTTCTGAGGTATACCTGTAAATGTATCCTATTAAATGGAGGTGAAACTCAACAGAAGTGATTTTGTTTAAGGGACCACCTCATGGGCATCCCTATGCCCCACTCTCCCATAAGCCTGATCCATATTCCATGACCTTACCTCCTGTTGCTGGAGTACCCACTATGCTATTGGAGCTCTCAGCACCTAGACATTCCTGTGACCCCCTCTGCTCTCACCAACTGTCCCATAAACAGACTCCCACTGATACTATAGTTCCCCCCAAGTAATTATGTAAGGGTGACTCCAGGGGATATGTAAAGTCAGCAGTGGGTAGCTGCAGCCAAATACCAGCACCCTCAGCACCTAAACCACTTCTCCTGCCACATTTAGGCCCTCTGGTTGAGCAGTAGTTGATGGAGGCTGGTAGGCACAAAACAGCAATCTCACAGGGGAACCCACGTAGGAATCCCAGGCCCAGGGGAGGCCCAGGGTAGGCCAGTCCTCTTGGGTTCACAGAAGCCAATCACAATGGCAATGTCTAAAAGGCAGGAATTTGTGTGTGGCAGCAACTACAGGTGGTAGGGTAGGTAGATGACAGAGTTTACTGTCATGTCCACTAACAATTAGAATGGATGCCAAAAGTAGAGTCTTTGGGTTTCCTGCTATGCCAAATATTTTATTTACTGAATTTTTTTTAAGAGAGAAGGGAAGGGAGAGAGGGAAACATTGATGTGTGAGAGAAACATCAATCAGTTGTCTCTCCCATGCCCCCAGCCAAGGACCTGGCCCACAATCCAGGCATGTGCTTTGACTGGGAATCAAACCAACAACCTTTCAGTTTGCTGGCCTACACTCATCCCACTAAGCCACATCAGCCAGGGCTGCTATACCAGATATTAAGTTTGTTAGATCATGGGAAGGGAAGTGGGCTGAAAGCGGGGTACACTTGGAGGAGGGGGCCTATGAGTAGGGAAGTACTTTTTTGTGTTTTTTTAAAAGAAAAACTAAAGCTGTTTTCACCCTTAAAAGGATCTAAAAGCAGAAATCCAGAAAGCCCTCAGGAAGGATTTCTGGAAGTACACCAGCTTTTCTGCTTCCAAGTTTACATACAACAGTTTCAGCCACAAAGAGAGATGGGCTTTCTCTTCCTGAGCACAATGCCAAATTATCAGAGACTGGGCCAGGTGGGGTCACACTTCTGCATATGGCCAGGACAGGTAACATTGTACAACAGGGCAGCTGAAAACACAATTGAGTGAAAGTGGGTTTCTGGCTGAGAAGTAACTGTGAACTAAGTGAACACTCTACGCCTAATATATTTCACAGATGAAGCTAGAACGGTAGATGGATATGAAAGACCTCATAGGCCATGATGTCTTGGAGTAGGAAAAGAGAATATGCAGTTTTCTAAGAGAAGGACAGTCATTTCACCAGATAAGATGAGGAATACAAGAAACAAATCTGAAGAGACAGGAAGAATATAATTTTTTATTTTGGACCTAGGAGTTTAATTACCCAAGAGACCATTCAGATGGAAATATGTGGTAAATGGATGGAAACAAAGTTCATACACTTAGGAGAAAGACAGGCATTTTCAGACCAATTTAGGTTTAGACATTCACCTGATTAGCTATTTTTTAACATTTAATAAAAAAACTTCTTTTACCATAATAAACAAAATAATGTATTACAACTAACTTCCGAATTGTTTTAAAACACGAGTAAAATTTTTTCACATTTTTTAAATGTCCAATTTTCTTTGGCAAATTTATCCAAAATACTAAATCTTCATTTTAAAACTTATATTTGTATCTAACGGAGTGCCCTAAATTGATGTTCACCAAATACCTTTCTTTAAGCCCTAATGGTTCATATCTTCTCTTTTAAATGTATAAGTATTTTTTAAGATGTAAGTGTCAAAGATATTCTGGAGAAGAAATTATGAATTAAACACCTATAAATTCTTCTTCATTTCTGTTATAGTGTAGCAATTTATCATCCAACCCGTAGTGGTCTATCAACTGAGTAAGGCTGAGATTCTTGTTCTCCTCAGACATAGCTGACTGCAACTCATAAAGCAACAGTTGGCTACAGCTTCTCCACTTCTTTATTAACAGCTGTAACTGAGACAGGTCATTCTGCAACAGAAAAAACATAAGTGTATGTTAATAGCTACACAGGCATCCTTATTTTAACTTACTTAATGAAGTTGTTAAATCAGTCAAGGGTAGGTTTAAAGGGTACCAAGATATTCGGGCATGAATAAACCTTCCACCCAGGAAAAAGGATAGGTGGTTTCTATGACGACACCGAAATTGAATTTTATGGCTATTTTGTTTGGTATGAGTGCTGGGCCTTCCTTACCCTCAGGAAAAAAATAAAGTCATTAACTAGGGCAATGTATGGGATCAACAATGTAGGTTTATAAAAATCTACTTTTTCTATTACAGCTATACTTTTAAAAATGAGAATATTCAAATTAAAAATATTTTTCAGCATTCACTGTCTTATAAAACTCAATTTTTTTAAAATCCTAAAAATTCAAGAGAGCAAGTAAGATGTACTATTTCATCATTTATTCCACATTGCTAGGGAAGAAGGAGCAATGGCATATACGTGAATGATCCAGGGAAATAAAGGTTATCTTCTTCAGCATGCCCAAGTTCTTTTTAATTCAGTCTATCTGGGTTGAAATATAAAACCTAATATATATTTGTTGTTTTTTCAAATAAAATACCTGGACATTTTAATAATTTGGATTTTTAGATCACTACTAAAAATACTTTTTATTATACTCTGTGGCTGTGTTTAATTTTTTAATCATCCACTGTCAGCTGTCATTTCTGTTTTCATTGTACTTGCATCTAACATTTGATACTACTAATACTGCTACATGCAGGTTCAACAACATATTAAACAAGAGCTGGGACTTTTAAAACTTTGAATCTGATACTTGAGGCTTATTCTATTCCACTCTAAATCTGACATTTTTGAGTTGAAAAGTTATTGGAAGCCAGATTTCTGGATACTGGGTTTATTGCTTATTTTGCTAAAAATAATTTTCTCTTTTTCAATGATTTTCCTACCAGTTATCTAAAAATAAAAAATAAATTTAACAACTTAAAAAATAATTATGTAGTAATTCTGAAATTATTCTCACCTTTGATCTATACATTTTAACTAGTTTTAGCCTCCGAAGAAGGTCTTCTTTCTCCCGAATCTGCCTCACCAACTTTGCCTTTTCTTCATTTAATCCTTTTTTGGGAAGATTCTCATCAAAATCATTTTGCAGACCACTGCAAGATTCAGTATCAAGTGACTTAGATTCACATGCATTGATATTCTTGAAGGTATTTTTCAAATATGAACTTTCTTCAAATTCACTGTCTATGTGTTTAAAATTATCTTGAAATTCCAGACAGCTTTCTTCTGTTGAAGATGGTTTCTCTGAAAAGGTCTGATCGTTTTCCTCATTCTCTACTTTAAGACGTTTTACCACACTGTAACAGGAATTAAATGAAGATCTAGTTTTCCTTAACCGTTCTCTAAGTGTTGCACTCATAGGCTGTAAAAGGCATAAACATTAATAATGTTAATCAAGAAAAACATTCTTGATGCAAATAAACCTACTGGAAATAAAGACACACACCACTAGATGGCTTTCTGTCTCCATATATCTTAAGTAACCATCACAAAATGCCTTCAATTCCTAGAAGCTCCATTAGTTTCATTTTATTTTAGCAACATCAGCACTCTTCTACAGCAGTGTTGACACTTACCCCAGTAATCACAGACATTTGTTCAGCAACTTAGCACATGCCTGACGCTGCTCTAGGTGCTTCAGTTACAAATTTTGGAAAAAACCTAGATCCTGCCACCAAAGACCTTCATGACACTGCAGATTCAAACTTCTTCCATATGCAATGTTATAAATACCTGATGTGAAACTAAATAAATTGATACAAAATGAGATTTGGGGGATGGGGAAAAGTCAAATACATCATCATAGGAGAAAAATCTAAAATTATTTTTTATTAATACTGCACATTATGTTCATTAACAATCTTCAATAGAGTTAAAACCACCACTGTTACAATAGCCAGAAATACAGAACTGATCCATTGAAAGAACTAAGATTTTCATACTTTTCTTGAACTACTTGTGTGGGGAGATGGTACATTGGCACAGCCTTGTGGAGTGCCAGGTAAAATCACAGCTGAGTCTGAAGGACTTTCCATCTTGAATACGAAGTCTTGGTTTACCTCTAAAAAACAAAATACAATCACAAAATGGAAATCGAATTAACTCATACCTCTATATACCCCTGTTTTTATCAAAGACATTCTTTATTGCAGGTAACATCAACAAGTAAGCCAGCATCCTTTTTCATTTAGCCGTGATTCATTCTTGCTTTTTGCTGTCGTTTCCCATTTACCCTCTTAAATAAAGTTGTATTGGTCCACATGGTAACTACTAGTTTTTCCATGGCAGATTTGCTGGCCTCTCATACCAAGACCCTCCATTTGTTTTCAAGATACCTTCAAAACCTGCCGCAGGGGGGTCGAGGAGAAGAAAAACGTTGGATAGTTAAGAACGCTTTCGTTTCGTTTCGCCAGCTTCATAATGAAAGGAAATATAACTGAAATCTTGACCGTTGGACATGATCAGACCTTTTTCACACTACCCTAAACCGTGAAGGCTGGGCGATTAGAAACATGACCCGCCAGGCCTGAGGGATAAGGAACACAACTGCAGATGAATGTTAGTCTGTCCGTAACGTTTCCTTTTAAGTAGCGGGAAAACCCTGAAAAGCAGAGTCGACTGAAGTTTATTTCCTGAAACAGAGGCATCAACTTCCCTGGGTAGAGGGTGGGGGGGAAGGAGCCCCCCCTCCCCTCCCACCACTGCAGAAAACCGCACTAGCCCTGGAGACCCCAGGCCTGAGGGGCAGTTGAGAGGTCCCCTGACCCCAAAAAGGGGGCGCTATTCAACCGCACCGCAGACCCCGAGGCAATTCAGCGCTCACTCATCCCGTCGCCAGCCTGTACGCTACCTCCCTCCGCCATCCCCTGAGCGCAGAAAACCCGCCCCGGCTCTGCCATTCCAGGCGCTGAGCTTCCGGAGAGACGGAAGAGACTCGCGATTGGCCGAATTGACTGTCGCGCGGAGCGCCTCTTCACCCCGAGCCCCAAAGCGGCGGGACTGCGCGCGCGCGGCCTCCGGCCTCTGTGAACGAGCGCGGGCGGGGAGGGGCAACGTAGGAGACGGTAGAGACCTGTGATTGGCCAGATTGAGTGACGCGCGCGTCTCTGGGGCGCCGGCCGCGCTTGAGCCGCTTGCCTCCGCGGGCCTCCTCGCGGTCTGGCTCACCTTCCCCGAGATTGATTCCGAGGGGGCGCGCTTTTCTTTCCGACTTCCCCTCCCTCCTCTTCCCTTGCAAACTTTCTCCCTGCTTCTTTGTTTTTGTGTTGATGAAGTGTGTCTGAGAATGACCCTCCCATTCTCATGGCTCCCGTTTTTCTCGCCTTTTCTCTCGTCACAGCCAAGGACTTTCTCAGAATTGATAGCACCAGGAGTCGCTGTGTGCAAGAATGGCTGTGTGTTAACGTTACAGCATGTAAACTCTCCAAAGGCAGAGGCCACAAAAGAGCAGCGCCGGGATAAATGGCCTGTTGAGAATCCAACTTGTTAGCGATCTCCCGAAGAGTCCCGGCGAATGCAATTGAGCTAATTTCTAGCCTTGGCTGCCGCAATGGCAGCAGCCCGGTCACAGGTGTTCCACCGTATTTACCTCAAAGTTTAGATTTCCTCAGCTTGGCTTCAAGTCTGAGAGAAAATGTAGTCCAAAGAAATTTGCCATGGTGCTATACAGGAAGCAGAACAATCCCTAAAGAAGATTATGTTGTTCTCGAATGCAGACCTTTGAAGCAGGCATGGCCCTTGCTGAACACCGGGCAGCGACATCCTTAGTCTAAAATGTCCCCGGGTTTCCTGTGCGGTGGTGTCCTGTTGCTGTGCAACAACAAAGTTAACTAAACTGGGTGGAGCACTGCGTTTAGGGAAAGACAGTATGAGTAATTTCTGAGTCACGAGGAAGGTGGGAAGGTTAAGGGTCCAGTGTTTTCAGTGCTTGTGAATGGCCATTTTAAGCGTTGACACTCTCTTTACTAAAATCTTTACGAACTTGGCTTAGAAGTAGCCGAGACTCGGGAGGGTTTAACTCTGCCCGAAGCAGTCGGATATAGATATAAATCCAGAATCTGAAGCCCTGGCCGGTGTAGCTCGGTTGGTGGGATCTTGGTTGTCCCCTGTACCAAAGGGTTGCAGAGTCCCTTCGCGGGTGTATGGAACGCAAACAACCGACGTGCGCGCCTCTCCCCCCACCCCCCACTCCCCGGGTGAGGATAAAAATAAAGTACAATAAAACAGAACCTGAAGAGACAACCTAACACAGCGACGAAAAGCTTAGATGTGGGAATCAAATGGCGTAGGTTCAGATCCCGGCACCATTACTTTATGTGTTTTCTAATGTACTGTCTCTGTGCCTTGGTTTCATGGTGGGTAAAATGGGATTATAATAGCGACCTCCTAGGTATTGGCAGACTAAATGAGAATTCATCACAGGCGATGCGAAGAGTGCTAGGTATCTAGCAAGCACTCAATAGTTGTTATTTTATATACCAACTATATTCACCATTCCCCAATTGATTTAAAGAAATGTGTCATAATTCTTTCATCCCTTCACTTACCTTTCAAAAAAAGGCCACAGGTTGTTTGTTTGTTTGTTTTAACAGAGCTGTGATCTGTGAGATCTCTCACAATTTAAGCCATAAATAGCAGAAAACTTGGACCCCCCCATTATTAAAATGTATTCTACTCTTTCTAAGTTTTTCAAAAATTACATAAATTTGTAATTCCTCAAGAAATTTACAAAATGAAAGAGTGGAACTCATGATTTTGTGATATGGGTGTTATTCACCTAAGCCACAGGTCTCAGTCTGTACTTTTATTTCTCCCTTTACTCATCCATTGGCATCAGTTACCTACACTGAAAAAAAAAGCAGAATGATTTGTCCTGAAACTAGAAGTACAATGCAGACTCAGCATATTCTTTATACTTTGGGGCATAAGGTTGGGTTGTTTTTATGATCCCTAAAATCAGCTGCTCCAAAATCCTTTTATCATTACCACCTAAGCTTAGAGCTGTTTTAACTGGCTGCATGAAGGAAAACATCTTGCCTTGCAAATGTTCTGACTTGCTCATTATGTGAACTGGTATGTTAAAATGGAACTGTTTTGGCCAGACTTTTAAAGAACTTCAGAATAAGTACTCAGAAAAATCTGTTTTTCAGAAATGTGCATTTGTTGACCTACATCTCTGATTTACATGTGTTGTTAGAATTGAATGATCTCCTCATATATGTTTATATTTTATTGTACTTATTCCCATCACATACCAAAATGGAAACATACAATGCACTCTCAATTTAGTGTAAGGGATCTGGGATATAGCCCCTATAGTTTTACTGTACCTTTATAGATAAAGTCTAGCAAACATTTTCATGTCTGTAGGACCCTGAAATCTATTGACCTTCAGGGAGTTTGATGTTTCCTATTAAATTTTCAGGCAGGGAAAAATACTACCCCAGACACCCAGAAGGCAAAGACTCCTTACCCTACCATGGAAAACAATTTGAGCAGCGGAATTTGATGATAATAGTAATTAATACCAACCTAAGGCAGCCTTTCTCATTTACATTTCCTCAATACCCAAGGCTACTGTTAGTCACTTTGTTATTCATCAAGGAGTGGTAAAAAGTGTCTTCTGTTCTTCTCTGTGATTATTGTCAGTGGGGTGATGACATAGACCTAAAACATCTTTATGAGGTTTTCTATTCTGTTTTAACAGCAAGAAGAGAATGGTGAATAGTGTCTCCCTCTCCCCCCACCCTTTCTTTTTCTCTATGCAAACACACACACACACTTTTAAATAACAATTTAAATTTTAATTTCAGTATGGAAATTAAAAAAAATGTTTTGCTTTAGCATTATTTTTAAAATCTGAATAGTAATCTCAGGATGAGTTAAATTCCATTCCATTACTTTTCTCTGTTGACAAAAAAATTATGTCATGTAGACATAGCTAGCATTCATAGGTATTTTTAAACAATTAAAAACATAAATATACATTTCTAAAACCAGATTTAAATTCACTTAGGTGAGGAATTATGCAGAATACACATGATAGAGCTGATTTATAATGCCCATTATGACAAATTAAACAAACTAAATGTAGTACAGATTGTATAACACAAGAAAATATACTAAATTCTCTTAATTGGCTTTCAATATTTATTATGAAATTTGCATATAACTTGAAAATTGCCCTCAAAAACTCTCCTCTAGATTTCTCTTGCCATGAATTCAAGTATCATCTTATTAGGCCTATCCATGGCAAAGAAGAGTGTTTTATTTAGTACACCGTCATGTCATAAATTTCCCTTTGAGAATATTTGACAAACTATTTCTATCTTCTATTACCTAAAGACCTCATATGAACTTTTATAATGTATAACGATTCACTTGTAGAAACTGTTGAAGATTTTGTTATCAAAGTCTTGTGGGTAAGTGTTTAATATTCTTTAGCCAAGTTAAGAAAGAAAAGATGAAAGAGACTTTGACTTAGCTATAGGCATGCCTGAGAGGTTGCTTCACTGAGTCGGATGTCCACTGAGAGCATGGAAATATGGGGATGGTCAATTGTATCATTATGTAAAAAAATCAAAACCTGTCCACCACCAGGCAACTAGAAAATTTATCTGGTAAGTAATATTGAGGGTAACACTGAACAAGAACCTAAAGAGCTCCTTTCACCTGAAGTCCCTTTCCTTTTATTCTCTCAGATATGGCATTTTGTCAAGTCCATTAAAGACCAGAGAAGCAGTGTCAATGATTCACCGCTATTACTGGGGTGTGTTCTCTTGGAGAAGAATAGAGTGATTCAAGTTAGATTAATAGCGGTAAGGAAGAAGGTAGGGTGTGTGTGGGTGGGAGGGTCGTGGCAGAGGAGTTAGATTGTGGAAAAGTAATGTTAATAAAGGTATTGCTCAGGGCCATGTCTTTCTCATATCCTTTATTAACTCAGAAATGTCACCACTGCATTTGTTTGAGGGGAAAAAATGGTATTAGATGTCAGCTAATTCTTAAGCAACAGAATATGACTTTTAATCATTTTTAACTATCTAGAGTTTGAGGGGTAACTCTCAAAATAATTTCACAGTATTGAAATCTGTTTGAAGTGCCAGCAAAGAAGTCAACTCAGTTTTCTACCCTGGCCTCTCATTTTTGTTCTAGTCTTGAGAGTATAAAAGGTGATGAAGGTTTCTTCACGGTGATGTTTTCTAGATGGGGAGCAAGAGGATCAATGATACCAGGAAAAGAAGGAGTTAGGAGACCATTCTACCATATTCTATGACCCTTTTTTAAAAAATATTTTATTTCTTTATTTTTAGAGAGAGGGGAAGGGAGGGAGAAAGAGAGGGAGAGAAACATCAGTGTGTGGTTGTCCCTCATGTGCCCCCTA
>PVKM010010547.1:0-34729 GCA_004027735.1 Carollia perspicillata | reverse complement strand
CTTTCCAAAGGAAATCTTGTTTTCTTCATCACGTGTCCACAAACCTTCATTTCTCATTTTTATCTTCCTGACTGTGTGAGTGTACATGTGTGCACACACACATGCCCGTCTCTTCCACTGGACTGAGAGTTCCTTGAGGGTAGAGAGCAACCTCTGTCTTACCCCACTGTGCCCAATGCCGTGCCTGGCATACAGAGATGCAGAGCAGATACTGTTCAGTAGACAGCAGAGTAGATACTACATTGTAATTTTACAATCAGAGAATGAGAAAAGTGTATACATTGTCTTGTAAGACTAAGTAAAGGAAAAAGCTCCCTGCACACTCTTCTGTTAGAGAAAAAGATCAGAAGGTAACTATGCTCTTGGTAACAGTTCTTGCCCCAAAGAATAGAGAATATCAGAACTTCAGAACTGAGGGAGATCTGATCAACCTGTGATTACCTAAAAGGGGTATGCATTTGGAAATACCGGGAAGCATCAGATCAAAATAGCAGAAATGAGCCTAAGCTCCCACTTCTAAGAAACGTATGGGGACAAGAGAGGAAAAGATATTTTTCAAAAGATTCCCCACAGAATGCCTGCAACTCAGGTTCCCGGAATGTACATCTGTGTCTTCTCCCTCACAACCTGGGGAAGGAAGAACAGACAGACAAGCCCAGAAGAGTTGGGAGTAGGGCTATTCCCACCACTTCGGGTGGGACCCCGAGTGCCAGAAAATTAGCACTGGCGGGGATAGGTAATCGGCACCCTTTGAATGCTCGTGAAGGTCCTGCTAAAGAGAAACCACACAAGTAAGTGCCATCACTGCTCAGTTTACAATTTTTTAATCACATACTATTTGTAAGGGAGGGCAGTTCCTACTAATCATACTTCGACGGACATCTAAGGACCTGGTTTCTCATCTGGATGCCACCACTAACTCACTGTGGGCCTTGAGCCACCTGTCCCTGCTCTGGGCTTCAGCATCTTTGTCTGCAAAGGGGAGGAGCAGGGACAAGGCACCACCCCACAGAGATCCAAGCTTTTGGATCTCTAAAATCCAAAACTAAATCCCTGAAACTAAAATATGAGACGTTACAACTTGTATTTTACGGTCACACATTCATTCATTTGTTCACCCCTTCAACACATTTGTGACAGGTCTGCTCCGTGTCGGACGCTGTTCCAGGTGCTGAAAGTGACCCAACCAGACACAGCGCCTACCTTCCTGGAGGTGAGTTCTGCTTTGGGGACAGACAATGAGCAAGGAAACTAGAAAACACAGTGACTGCAGAGAATGCGAAGTGCCGTCAAGATGATAAACCTGGTAAGTGCAGAACAGGTGACTGGGGAGGGTAAGCGTTTTACCCAGCACGATCAAGGGAGATGTCGCGGCAGACGTGATGTCCAGGCAGACGCTTAGATGATGGAACGGCCAGTCAAGTGAAGGTCACAGGGAGTCTCTGAGTGCAAAGGCCCTGAGGCAGCAATGAGCTTGGCGTGTTTGAGGAACTGAACGAAGGTCAGGGAGGCTGCAAGGTGGTGAGTAAAGGAGAGAGTGGTATGAACTGAGGTCGGCGAGGAGGAGAGGAGCCAGATCCTGCATGGGGAGGCTTTCGGACTTTACTCCGAGCTTGACGGGAAGGCACTGGGAAGTTTTGCAACAGAATAATGACCGGATATAGGATTTTAAAGGATCGCCTTAGTCACTCTGAGCTGGCAAGAACGGAAGTGGGGAAGTCAAATAGGAGGCCACGAGAAAGTCCTGGTGAGAGATGGTGGAAGTACGAAGTAAGGCAGCAGCAGTAGAGACAGGTGGGAATGGACTTGAGATCATTTTACAGCTGAGGAAAGTACCTGGGGGTAGCCTGGCTGTGGTAGGCGATAGAAAGGGGGCGGCAGGGCCGACTGCTCGGCATCTGGCCTGATGGCCGTGCATATGCTTCCGAGAACATCCATCATGACTAGTGTCCGTGGCTGGCTGGTCCAGGTTTGACTAGAGGGAGGGAGTCTCTCTACCCCAAGCCTCCCTAGGACCTTTCCCAGGCAGATGAGGTGCTTCTCGAGCCCTCCACTATTTTGGTCTTCGTTTGCAGGAGGATTTTTCTTTTGCATCCTGGATCCTGAAGCAGTTCTTCAGCACCCCCAAGGGTACCAGTCAGCCTGGTCCCTCAGTCACTGAAAAACTAACATGTGACATTTACGTCCTGCCCTTGTCACTCCTGGCTGACCCACCTGGACCCCATTAAGCAGAACAGTGTGGTCCCTCACTTGTGCCTTGAGCTGACTCTCCTTCAGAAAGGTCCTATTAACGAGCCCTACTCCCAACCCCAGGTCTTCAGGGAGTGGAGACACCAGCTACCAAGGGTCGGTTTTGATGAGGACAATTAAGAAGGGGAACTGTTTTGCTGGATCCTTCCAATGTGAGGTGGATTGGTGCCCCTTCTGGGGGACGGAGAGCTGTTTGAGGACACAGCCAGCAAGGGGCAACCTCTGGGTGCATTGATCCATCTAGAAAATACTTCTTAGAAACCTGTGCCCTAGATAATTAGAGATTTCCATCACCACCAACCTCCTTGCTGGTTAGAAAAGGGAAGAGCCGAGTGGACAATGTCCCCAGAAGTCTCTGGGGTCAGTGGGCCACTCCGCTTGCCTAGCGAGGATTAGGAGAGGTGCTTGCCGGGAAAGAGGAGAGACCCAGGAGACAGAGAGCAGTTCCTTCAACATTTATTCACACAGCAACTACCTATCAAGTGCCCACAGTGTGTACCATGTACTGTCCAGGCACGAAGACGCAGCAGTGAGCCGTTCACACCAAACAGGACTCTCCTGTCTACTCACCTACAGTTACAGTAGGGCCAGGGCTATACTCTGGAGTAGGGCATAAATTAAACATTGACGTGGACCTCAAAGCTCCAGAGAAGAAAAACTTGTCTTCCACTCACATGAGAGAATTGGCTGACTGGTTGCAAGGGTGGCTATTGTTCTCTGAGAACGTCCATGAAAGGGTCTATGAGAAGCACGCACGCCAATCTAGAGCATGAATTCCCCCACGGTCAGACCTGTGCCTTTTAGCTCCTCCCTTCCCTCCCATGGAACCCAGCCCCGTGCTGGGCGAACAGGGGGACTAGGTAAAGATTTGTGCAGGAGTACGCTGCTCTCAGTGTCTTGCTTTGTTGTGTTATCCTCGGGTCAACTGTTACAGTGGGGAGAATGACAAGAATTTGGCCATAGTTTTGACCAGGCCTTGTCCCACTGAGTCAAGGAGAGGTTGAGAAAAAGGCTCTGCTATACATTTTCTGCTTTTAAGGATAAAGGGCTGATGGTTAGCACCCTGGGTCACTAGGTTCTAGAGCCCTCGGTCCTGTTACTCTGTCTCCATATAACCTCCAACTCCCTAATTGTGAGCCCAGCCCCTTACCTTAGCTGGACGTTATACCCAGGTTTGGCGTGAATGGTCCATTCGCAGTGAGCATTTAGAGGGTAGCTCTCCAGAAAAATCTGACCCTTCGAGGCTCTCAGAACCTGGCCACATCCTGAGAAGAGAAGATTGGAGCATGGAGAGTTGAGTCAATGGGAGAGAGAGGGAAGAAGGTCTCAAAGAGCGTTTGAGTACGTCCCACACCCTGAGAACAGAACAGAGAAGGACATTCCTATTTCTGAAGCATCTAGCAATGCGCTAGTCAAGTGCAGAGGTTCGTTTATTTAATCCACCCAACAGCTTGAGAAAGGAAGTGGTGGTGCTCCAGCTTCCCAGCTGGGAAAACGGATAACCACGGAGTTCGAGAAATAACTAGCCTAGCTACTGGATGACAGAGTCGAGATTCAAACCTAACTGTGTCAGACTATAAAGAAGCCACTCTGTCATCCTCCTCCTCCAGGCTGCCATGTGCCAGCCTGCTGGCTCTACCTTAGAGAGCTCGGAAAGCAGGCCTTCCCCACAGCAATGTATAGGACCTCAAGGCTGCTGTCCAGAGTCTGTACCTCCATAAGGCCCTTCGGTCTGTGTTCCCTGCACATTCTCTGCCCTACACATGTAACCCCAATGCGACTCTCTGCTGACCCTCCTGCATCCGGTAAAAAAAAATCTGTTTGTCCTGTGAGCAATAATGCAACAAGGGCCTCTCTAATGCACGACCCTAGAGGGCGGACACAATCTCCAGCCAGTCAGACTGGATTAGTGGGTTTCAATTTTTCTTCGGGTTTCCAACCCCTTTTCCTCAAACTCCCATGAAGACCACCAGTTAAAACACGGCTCCGAGAGGGGTTCTTGGTTAGAGCAGAAGCAGAGGCTCAGCTCCCAACGCTCACTGTCGCCCCCTCCCGAGTTACCTACGAGGAATCCCCGAGGTTTGAACACCACTAGCCTGAGCTGTCATTAAATTGTGTCATGTTACATTTGACACGGTTTATACTAAAGTGCAGGTGTGTAAGATGCACCCCAGTTCTACCACGGAGTTTGGGGGAAATGTCTAGAATTGGTTTGATTCCAAAAAATGTATCTGGGTCATATAAATAAATGATATTTCCTACAACAGTTGGCAATCTATGATCCGTGGGCCAAAACCCACCTACTGACTGTTTTTGTAAATAAAGTCTTATCGGAACAGAGCCGTGCTCATTTTCTATGCATTGTCTGTGGTCGCTTTTAAGCTCATAACAGCAGAGTTGAGCAGTTGTAACGAGGGACAGCACGACCCACAAAAATGAAAATATGATCTGCCTCTTCTCAGAAAAAGTTCATCTGCCACTGTTCCATACAGAAATCCAGTTTGACAACATAAACTGTGGATATGCAATTATATTCAATAAGCGCCCCCAAAGTATAAATTCCCATCGCTCAAAAGAATTAATGTCAGCAGACACTGCTCTGTGGCAAGATGAGGGCAGTAAGATTCCTATAGTGTTAGGAAAAGAGCCCAAACTCGACTTTGACAAGCCGTGAGGTCTGAGGCTTGTTACCTTTGTGAACACTCCTGCCAGGTCGCACACATCATTTCTTTATAGGACTGTTATTATCGCTGCTGCCCTGCTCCGCCAACCCACCAATGGGAAGCATCTCCCACCACTGTCCATTAGGGGCTCATGTCTAAGCCTGGCCTCCATCCTGTCTACAGTCTCAGCTTCCCCCTGGTTTCCTTGCACCGGTCCTTGTCCCCCAACATCTGATTCTGCACATAGCAGCCAAAGCCAATTTTAAACGAACAAGTGAGATCACATTACTTTCTTGATTCAATGCTCTGAAGCCTGTCCACTAGGCAAACACCTTCCTACAACGTTCACGGCCTTGCCTCCCTGACTGCCCAGACTTACCCTCTGGCCGGTCCCCCCGGCCATGCCCCTCCCTGCTCACGCTGCTCCAGCTGCACAGGCCTCCTCTCTGTCCCCAGCTCTGGGCCTTCACCTCACAAGTGCGTTTCTTCCATGTCTCCTGCCTTTGGGAATGAACCCCAACTACCACTTCTTCAAAGACACCTTCCTGACCACCCAGCTGAAATGGCCCTGCATGTGGCTACAGTCACTGTCATTACTATATTTTATTTTCTCCATAGTATGTATCACTGTGAAATTATTTAGTTTATCTGTTTACTCCATTTGGTTGAGCTGGGTCCTTTTCTAGCTTGTACTCCTAGATGGTACCTGGAACATCACAGGTGCTCCATAAATAGGCATCGACTGAATAAATGATGATATCATGAGAGGCCAGGAACCAGCCAGAAGACGAATGAACATTTTCTCATTTAAGCCCCAAGAGAAACCAGGGAGAACAACTTTCATCTCCCCATTTCCCAGATGCAGAACACTGAGGCTGGGAGAAATTACGTGACTTCCCCAAGGCCAGAAGGCCAGGAAGTCAGAAGACTGTAAATCACTCTTTCAGTTATAAAGTCTCGGTTAAAAACAGAAACTCGAGCATCCTACTGCCCTTGGTTGGAAACTCAGCTTTACCTTCGCTGGTTGTGTGGGCCTGGGCAAGTTACGTCATCTCTCAGTGCCTCAGTAAACTTCAGTCAAACAGGAATAAACTGGCACCTACTCCGTATGGTTTTGTGAGACTTGAATCAGATTATGAGCAGAAAACCCTCAGCAGAAAAACCAGTAAATGTTAGCTGGTGGCAGAGCATGGATGTGACCTTGAGTCTGTCAAGTACCAATGCTAGGTCTCGGCTGGTAGCTTAAATTGTCTTTGGGGCTTTCTGACCTGGCCCTCCCCCCCTTCATTCTGAAGCAGCAGGATTTTTCTGCCCCACTACCCCAAAAGATGCACTGAACCTTTACCTCGCCCCCTACTTTTTTGGAGAGCACATTTCTTCTTCCTGCGCACCTCACACTCCTCATCGCCCCCATCGGCCCATCTGCCGCCCAGCTACGGAAATGATACGCTGAGCGTGATGGACAAAAAAGGAAACCTTCCTGCACAGCCTCCACCCCTCAGGACGGGAAGCTTCCCAGCTAGCAAGGTGTTAAATCTCAGCTCCCACAGCAAACCAGCTGCAGGAAACCCTAAGTCAGAACCAACGGCAAATGCTGCTTCCCTGCACACAGAAGCTGGAATCAGACCGCAGTGTCCCCGGGCCCCTGCTCATGTCCAGGGAGCTGGTGCCCATCCCCACTCAGGCCTCCCTGGCAAGACCAGTGAAACATGGGCCAGCCCCAGGATCTCATGCAGCCTGTGGAGGGCTGGATGCCCCCAACCCCACCCAGACGCCAGCCCCTGGCCCTGTGAGATGCTCGACCACTTGCTCCTGCATTCTCGGGGGGGCTATCCTTCAGACGTAGCCAAGATTCCAAAACACATGCTACATCGCTGTTATGCTTCACGGTGTTTTCTTCCTCACTCTGGAGGGAGGGCAGAGTCGGCTCTAAGACAGGAGACAAGTTCCAACCAACCAGAGACAAAGAGGCCACTTCTCAGAAATGTGCCTGGGGGAGGGTATTAGGCAGAGGGGAGAGGAGGAAGGAACCCCGCTCCGCTTCCACCCCACATCAAGGGACTCCTTCAGCTCTCTTCCCACTTCTGTCCCTACCAAGGGAGTTGGCGGGCCTGGGTGCAGGGTGCTAACTGCACCTCTCTGTCTGGGGCAGAACAGTGAACACAGCGGAGTGTCCCCGCCAAGGAAGTGCTGCTGGCCAACCAAGCAGGTGGTCCTGAGTCTGAAAGCCCAGGGCAGGCAATGGGCCCGGAAGACGTGCTCAGATTCCCTGACAATGTCTTGTTGCAGGGGAGGAGGAGGGGAAGGAAGAAGAGGAGGAGGAGGAAGAGGGAAAGGAGAGGAAAGAGGAGGAGTCTGTGTGTGTGTGGGTGGGGGCATGTGGGGGAATTTGCCAACAAAGCCAGACTGTCCCCTGGTCTCCCAAACCCTGGATTCATCTCCAACCCACCTACTCACACTTCCCTGTTGCTAGAAGCCAAAACAGGAGAGATAGCTGGATAAACCGTGCTTCTACGGAGCTGAAAGCGGTTCTTATTAATTTCTAAACTAGTAAGAGGGCTGGAAGGTTCCCAACAAAAATCAAACACCTCCAGGATTCAGACAAAAGTCTTGTTATCTCCAGCATGGCTAGAGGGGCAGGAGAGAGACACAACATACTTCCAAGAAGTAGTTGGGATTTTTTTTTTCTCTGTTAAGAAAAAGAATCTTTCTTGTTAAGAAAGAGAAGTACTAAACAAAAGCCATTCAGACACAGAGAGGTGTTTGCATTTTCTTTGCTTCTTTGAAGATGACTCAGCAGACAGGACGCTGTGGTTTAGGGGCGGCTTGCGAAGCCAGACTCGTCCAGAGCTCAGGTCGGCCGGTACCAGCCGTGAGAGCGCAGACAAGCTCCCCAAGTTTCTTCAGCCAAGGGGCCTCCTCATTTGGAAATGGGAATAACAGTAGCACCTACGACCACGCTGCTGTTGTTGTTTCCTTATTTGTTTGTCCTAAGAATTAAACAAGATTAATACATAGCACCTGGTACATAAAAATTAGTCACTAAGTGGAAACCAATATTATTTCTCTTGAGTCTTGTCTGGATCTAAGACAGTTTTGGCACAAGAATGACAGGGACAGTCCAGGTTCTGACCACAGCCCCAGGGTTCCTGAGAGCATCGTTATGTCATTGGCTAGAGCTCTGGACCCTTTAGGCCCAGGGGCCCAGACGAGGATGATAGAACAGAGGCTGATGATGACATGGGAATGACCCACATGCCAGGCCAGGAACCAGAGGGAAGCTCACACCTTCCACACGACTTGGTTCATCCTGCCAGCATGGCCTGCAGGCCCTCAGGCGCTCGGAGGGAGGACCTCAAGGGCCTAGTGTAGGGAGGTGATTTAGTGTGGAGGATGAGAGGTTGGGCCCTGGGGCCCAGCTGCTGAACCGGCATCTTGGCTCTGCCATTTACAAGCTGTGTGGCAGCAGGAAAGTTACCTACCACTGAGACTGAGTGTCCTCACCTGTAAAATGGCTGCGGTGAGAATCAATGAGTTAGTGCACTAAGGGACATAGAACAATGCCTGGTTCATAATAAGTGCTAAGCAATGGCTTTCATCAGGGGCGCAGGTCTTCATCAGGAACAATTAGACACCTAGGAGTGACTCCAGAGCTCACTCTGTGATTTGGCTGATAATCCCAATCGATATGACACTTTATAATGATTGTTTTATGTAATTGGTTGCCTCCTCCATGACACAGATCAGTGAGACTGGGACCTTGTCTGCCATGTTCACGCCTTTGTATGCACTGAGTAGGTGCTCAATTAATTAACTGAATAAATGGCTATGCAAGATAAAATCAAACATCTGCCCAATCAAACCATTTTTAAAGCCCGTCCCCTCTGTACCAAATGGTCTGTCCTATACCCGAAGCAGAAGTGGAGCAATGACTGATGAGTTCTTCGACAGCATAAAACCCTCTCCGAAGAGTCAAACATTAATTCCCTAGAGTCAAAAAGCTTCAGCATATAAAATATAAAATGCAATTTACCATACAATACTCATCCTGGGATGATTACCTCCTCATGTCTGGTATATATTTTCTTGTCACTTAGGGAATCCTACTTTATTACTTTTCCTCCCTGGCCCTACAATGATGGAAGGAAGGAAGGAAGGAAGGAAGAAAGGAAAGAAAGGAAAGAAAAGAAAGAAAGAAAAGAGCTCACTTTACAGCCCTGGTTTAGTAATAGTAAGAATATCAGACCCATTTATTGAGTATTGACTATGTATCAGGCTCCGTATGAAAGGATTTATAGATAGTACTTCACTTAACCTTCACAAAAATCCTCTGAAGGCCACTGTTGGTGTCCTCATTTGGTAAACGAGGAAGCTGAGACTTACGAAGATTGAATGACTCTGCCCAGAGCCACGGAAGGGGCAGAGACCCTCTGGTTCCCCAAGAGGATGGCTGCACTGACCGGCACGCACAGCTCTGCAAGAGCGCTCGCTCTCCCTCTCCCCGCCCTCTCTGACATTCTAGCCCACAGACGCGCTGGGGCCCGGCTTACGGCCAGGTCCTCTGCTCTTCTGCCTCTAACCAAAATATGACTAAGAAGATAAAATGTATTAAGGGCCTATAATCTCTCCCTGTAAATCCTCCCTTATCTGGGTTGATTTCCTAACCTTCTTATAACCCCAGACCCTTCAGAGCCTAGAAGGTGGGGACCACTGTGACACTGGTGAGAAGTGTGGTGCACTGAGCTTGGGTCTGTCTCGTGCTCATCTTCTTTGGTGGCTGCAGAACTCAGTCTGAGGGCCAAGTTCAATAAACCCCACTAGGGAGGTCGGCGGAGTGGTTCCACGTGAGAAGTCAATTTTCCAGTTTAAGGAGCGTCGAGAGGAAGCCTTAATTTTGCCTTCAGACATCAGCCACCCTTGGAGCGAGCACACAGACTGCAGCTCCTAAACACCTCTCCCCACGGAAGGAACCAGGATTCGTGGAGACATGGCTGGTTCCAGGACCAGAAAGCCAGGGTGTGCTTCAAGAAAGATGCAGTAAAGCCAGCTTGAAGGGGCTTCACTGGCGAAGTCTGGGATGGTCTTAGCATTGACAAGAAAAATGGCGATAATGTTATGAAATGTGGAAGAAAATAAATTCATCAGCCTGTCGTGAGGTAACACAGAGAAAGTCAAATGCAGGAACGTGTTCATCAGGATGTCCAGGCGAAGGGTGTGCGAATGCACGATTCTTTCAGCTCTCTGTCAATTTGAAAATTTTCAAAATAAAAAGTTGGGGAACAGAAAACAAGAATCAGCTCCTTTCCCTAGCCTGGAGATTCTGAGCTCACTAAACCATTCTTTCCTAGGCAGGAAGAGCCTTCTCCTGGGCTCAGCAACTTCGGGTCCTTTGTCATAAATTGGGTTAATCCTAGTTACATAAGCATTGTAGAGGACACGCGCAAATGAAGGTGCTGTGCCGTCTGTTCAGTGCTCTACAGCACTGCTCTGTACCTCAAACACAAAAGTCTTTCTGAAATTTGCCTGTCACTCCTCCTTTCTTCTAAGGTTCTGTATGGCACACAGGGGAAAACGCCATGGCCTACAGATGGTATTCAGCCAGAAGCCCTCCTTCAGGATGACTGGGTCGGAAAGGATCACTCGGGCGCCATCTACTGGGTAAATGCTTGCACTGCCATAGAGCTCCGGCCTGGTGCCACAGCCATAGAAGGCCACTCAGTGTGGCATCCCCTTAATACAGGCAGGCAGCACCCAGCACCAGGCAGACAGTCAACAAAGAGTGAAATGAATTACTTTGTCCTTTGAATTCCCCTCACATTAATCTCATGCCAATATGAGATATAGGTGGTAAGAACTTAGTAACATCATAACAACATTGATGTCTTCTTGTGGTCAAGCCTTGCTTCCATAGATGGACCGTAAACACATGGAGGGCTCACTGTTTTCCCCAGTGACCAACCCGATGCTGCAGAGAAATGCTCCGCGCATGTAGGCTGCGACTGTGGACAGACAACACACACTGTGTGGAATGAGGCTTTCAGAGCAAACAGCATGGAATTGAACAAGTAAACTGAACTAACACAGGAGACAGAATCTGACCATCGTTCTGTTTGTTTCACAGCATTGATGACCATATTCCAATCCCTTTGGGACTTTTTGTTTTAATTTTTGTCTCTCCTGTCTAAATTGCAAGCTCTAAGATGGGAGGGATCTATCCTGCTTATCACTGTGTGTCCAGCACCTAAGATCATCCACTCAAGAAATATTTTTTGAATGGATGGGGAGATGAATGAATGAGAGCCTGTAGCAACGAGCCAGTCTGGCTGTCCTTGACAAAACCGAAATCTGACCCACGGACACCATCACTAGTCCAACCACTCAGATGCCATCGATAGCCAACTCTCGCACTGAGGTTCAACCAACAGGTGCTCTTTGGAAACACACACACGGGATTTCTTTGAGCAACTGTCGTCCTTCTGTCTTGGTACTATGTGCTTGTTACTATTTATCATTGACCTCCTGCATGCAAACATTCTTCTCCTTCTCTACCCTGTCCCCCAAACAAACCCACTTACTCACATAGACTGACTGGAGTGTTGTTTAGGAAATATTTGTACCCCAGCTCCTTGGGATGGAGTATACTTCCCCAGTCGACTGAGCTGGGGCTCAGCCACGTGTGACTCCTTTCGGAACATGAGTGAATGTGATGTGAGCAGAGGCCCTCAACATGCCTGTGTGTTTGGCTTGGCCTCTTGTGCTGCTGCAAATCCCCCTGGGAAGAACACATCCAAAGCAGCTGCTGCCCCTTCGGCCTGGGCCCTGAAGCAGGGATTCTAACCCAGGTCAGCCCAGCTAAAATCAGCCAAACCCCAGCCAACCCACAGACTCATGACATAAAAAAAAATAAGCCTGTCCTTTTGAGATCACTTGTTACACACAAAAACTGACTATTATATAAGAATGTATTATCATCACCACCCCTGAAAGTTTCAACTTAGAAATTCTATCCTCTGACACGATACCCCTTCGAGTTCTATGTGCCACCGCTTTACAACCACTAAGCCTACTTCTCTACCACACAGACATTCATCCCTGTTTTCTCTCTACTAGACTCTGGTTTCTTGTCCTACTCAACCTGGACAATCATGTCTTAGCAAGTTCTGGGATCAACCAAGTGACTGGTTCAATTCACCTCTGCTACCACACTGCTGGAGAGCATCGCCCACCTGCCCTGCCTGAGTCACCCACATAGAAGCTCCAGTTTGCACTGGGTCCTCAGTCTTGCTTGGACATGCTTTTTAACTTCTCACAAGCTGGTGCCTTTCCTTATTCCTGATGTGGCTGTTTCAAACCTTTGGCGCTCTCTCTCCAGCCTCGCTTCCACTCTGCACTCAGCGGAGATCTCACTTCCCACTTTTCAGAGAAAATAGAGCCTTTGAAGTGAAGGTCTCATAGTACTGTGGTTGAGAACAAGAGGTCTAGAATTGCACCAACTTAGGTATCTTCCTGGTTTGTCCACACCTGAGCAAAGGCATAGCTCAAGCATCCACTCCTGTCTAAACCTCGCCTCCCCCCGACTCCCTGTGATTAACTGTTCTCTTATCTATGATTCTGCCTATGCCATACCCCAGTTCACAAGTTTTCCCTGGCTTCCCATGCACTCGGAATAACATCTAAACCCTTTACCTACTCTATCTACCTAGAAGGCTATGCATGATCTGACTCCGGCCTATGGCTACAATCCCATCACATAGCCCTCTCCACCCTCCATATGCAGAGGAAGGAAACCCCACTGATCACACTGCAACGATCAGTGTGAGCTCCAAAGCTGTGCTTTATCGCTCTGATTATGTCTGTCTTACGTAGTTTTATTTCTGGACCACCTATCCACTTAGCAATTAAGGAGCACACAGAATAACAATGACATATGTACTGCATTAGTCTGAGCTACATGCCAGGCAAAGCACTAAGGGCTTCACACACATACCTCCTTTAATTCTAGAAAGAGCGCCATGACAGAGACCACATCCTTCTCATTTTGAAGAAAAGGAGCCTGAGGTCAGCAAGGTTCAGAGACTGAGCCACGGCCACCATGCAAGTGGCTGGCAAGGCTACTGTTAACCCAGGCCTGTGTTATCCACAGCCTGTGGTCTTGACCACTAGGTCATAATGTCTCCAGAGAACAGCCGCCAAAAAGAGACCAGGGTGCAATCCTGCAGCTAACCTACCTAGAAAATACTCCACCAAAGTACTAAATGCCATTTTCTAGCAACCACCTAAAATGACATTAAAGTTTTAAACCTGCACCTGAGACCAGCGCTTTAAAAATTACCGTATTTTGCCATATATAATGCATACTCCAGTTTTTGGTCCAAATTTTCAGGGGAAAAAAATTTTCATTTCAATTTTTTAATTCAATTGTTTATTTATTTATATTTAGAAGCAAAATCAATTATCGTATTTCAGAGTACCGTTTTGCATACGGGTATCGTTATTGCTTTCTAGAGTTATACTTCTAAAGCATAAGCATAAATAAAAGAATTAAAAGCATTTATATAAATACAGAATTAGCACTACCAATATATAATACATATTTTTATTTTCCCTGGAAAGTTTGGGCAGAAAAGTGCACATTATACACGGCAAAAGACAGTATCTGTATTCTGGGCACAGAACACAGAGCTAACTCTCGGGCTCACCTTGAAGCACCAACCCACTCCTTCCCCTCCAGGTGTAATCGAGTTTCTCAGCTGCAGACCACACACCTCACCCTTTCCCCAAGACTCTTAAAATTCATGGTGCTTCGCTGTGGTTGGATCAGACAAAGAATACCGATAGCTCTCCAGCCCCCATCTCTGCAAATGGGGAATATCATTATAAGAATAAAATTGCTCAGACTGTATGTAAGACCATCCAGACGGCTTCTGACTCAGACGGGGAGCGTGTGAAATGGGCTTAAATAGTAACGGGTGGTGCACTGCTCCAGCTCCAGCCTCTCAGAGGGATGTTCGCCATCAGAGCACCGCAGAGGGGAACCTCAGACTGAGGGGGAGGTGGCATGCCCACTCCACTTTCAAAGGATGTTCGAAACTCATAGGGGAACCCTAATAAAGGCTAAGGAGTCCTTGGAGATCAAGTAGAACCCTGAGGAGGAAAAAACCCCTCTTTCCTGGGACAAGTGGCATGCTGACAATCTGATGTGGGTCCCGGGAATTTAACTGAGGGTTTAAAAATGTACTAATAGAAATGCATATCGAAAATGCATTACAGACTGACTGAGCACAGTTGACGCCTCATTCCCTGTGTGCTGACGGGCAGTAATGTGGAGCAGCTTCTGGGATGGACTGGAGGCTGGCTGTGTACAGAGTGCCTTGGCTTTGCTTAGAGAAAGGGGAGGCTTTAAGGAGGGATACGGACCTCCTGTGGCCAATTCCAAGCAGATGTCCACGATCCATAACCAGCAGATGGAGAAATATTGTATTTTTTTATGGCCTTACCCAGAAACCCCCAGGCCGCAGGCTTCCCAGAACTCACATTCCAGCAAAAGAAACCTCAGTCTGCAGCAAGCTGAGACACTGAGACTCCGTGTTCTGCAGAGCAGAGGCGGAGTGCCCTGGGAGCGTACTCACGCATGCAGTCTCCCCCGTACCAGCCGGCCCGGCACTCCGCGCAGTAGATGCCCTTCACGTAGAAGTCGTCCAGAGTGCCCCCCCACGAGCCGTTGCGGCAGGTCTTGCAGTTTTCAAAGATGGTACAACCTGAAACATGTCCAAGAAGAGGGGTGTCTGAGTCAGCACCAGCTGCGTGATCGGTTGCCCGAGAGAGAAACTGTGCACCTTCTCGGAGCCTTGCGTCAGCGAGGGGCTCCTGGACCTGGACAGGTGCCGAAGTCCATTCTTGGGAAATGCTCGAGTCACCGGCATTCAGCGTAAGCAGCGTGGGGAGAACCATCGCTCTAGTTAGTGGCTGACGTCTTCAAGTAACATGAAATACTCTTCAGCAAAGGTCACTGTGAATGTGTCCATATAGCAGTGTATTCTTTCTCTTAACTGTAGGACATGCTTGTTGTGGAATATTTAGGATATTTAAAAAGCAGAAAGAATTAAATTAAAACCACCTAAAATAGCATCACCCAGAGAAAACTGGTCTCAATCTTTATCTGAAAATATATGAACACACTTTTTTTTTTTAAAATTAGGCTTATACTATATACTGTACATTCCGGTTCTATAACTTTGTTTTTCGTTTAATAAAAGTAAATGTCTTCCCATTTCATTGCATATCCTCCCATATCCTATGTTTCTATAACCACAGCATGCCTTTGGAAACCACCCTAATGTCTAAGGCGGGCTCGACCTGGAAGGTGTGAGGCTGCCCCCGCCGGCAGGCCACACCGGAGAGGGCTGAGCAGCTCCCAGACAGGGCTCGTTTTTTTAACACCAGCCCCTTGAGGGCTGGGGGTCGGTGAGGAAAGGTGGAGGTCGTCCAACGCGCTGAGCCTGGGCAGCTGAGTGCTGGCTCTGCCTCTGCGCAGCCCTGCGCACTGGAGCAGCCCGCGCCAGCTCTCTGCACTGTCCTCATCCGCGACACTGGGCTCAAAACAGCACTTGCCCTGCGGGGTTGTTTCCAAAATTGAATGAACCCCTGCAAATGGCATGGCATGTAGTAAGAACCCCCCAAATAGGAACTACTGTTATTATTATGCTTTCCCATACTTCCACCGGGCATATCGCTACTGCTGCACGTGTCGTGCTCAACTTGAACTGCCTATTATCTGTTTACCTATAGTAAAGTCTCAGACTTCATGCTGGTCAACACTCTATCCCCAGTGCCTGCTCCAGCATCTCCCACATACTACATATGCAACAAATATTATTAGAGGGAATGAATAGATAGGTGGACGGGTGGGTGGGTGGATGGATGGACTGCTAACGCAGGCTTTGAACTGTTTGAGACAACCGGTGTTTCCTTGTGCTGAAGGGATACTCCTTTGCTTTGGGCCAAGATTAGGTCTTGTGGGCCTATGGTAATCTCTGCGGTGTGGTTTCTGTCGGACAGAGACGAGCGGCCCTCTCTTCACATACCAGCCTGATTTTGCCTCCCTCTCCCAGTCCCTTCTCCCACCAGAGAAGAGTTGCTTATAAGATGCCTCAACTTCATGTGGCCCATACTGGGTGCCAGTGGGGTCCCTGCACCTTCTAAAAGCCCTCCTCACCCATGTGCCACTTGTCCCTCTTTGTGCCCCTTATCCGCTGTGCCACTGAGGAGGCAAATGGGTTCAGAATATAACCACAACAATCCTGCCAACTCTCTTGGCACTGGAACATCCAGGCCGTTACGTGCAAGCCACAAAAACCAGCCTGGTGCTTAAAATGAATGAGGCTCTCTTTAAAAGACACTAAGTAACTCACAGATTTGCCAGAAGGGCCAGAGGACCGAGTTCAGAGCCACCCAGACTACAGCCACACAGAAATACCCAGCAAACTTGGTCCAGCAAGGGCCCCAGTGCTGCTGGACATTCTGGAAGCCACCATTCACGTCTCTGCCACCGCAGCCCTGGACCTCAATCCTCCTGCAACCACTGCCACCAGAGCAGAGAAGATTGTTGTCATTCACAGTGACAGAAATGATAGAAACTTCGCAAACCGCACTGAGATGCCATTTCTCATGTATGAGGTTGGCCAAAATCCCACAGGACACACTCTGTTGCAAGGCTCTGGGGAAACAGTCCCCTCATACACAGCTGCTGCGAATGCCAAAGGCATGGAGGGAAACTTGGCAAAGGCTGGCCAAACGGCATCGGCACGCTTTGACCTGGCAAGCCCTCTCCTGGGAATCTACCCCAAAGAAAAAGTTACTGAATGATATGTGCCTCGGGCTACTCACTGCGGCATTATTGACATTAGCAAAAAGCTGGAAACAACCCAAATATTTGTAAACTATGCCGATCCATGCAATATAGTCATGAGTAACTGTAAAAACCAATGAAGATGACGGCTTTACGCTGTCAGTGAGTGATCTCTAGCATATATTGTTTTGTTTAATAGCTCATTTTGATTGTATTTTTTCATTACCCTTTATCCCCCCTATACCCTCTCCCACTTCTACCCACCCCCGCCCCCTGCAATCACAACACTGTTGTCCGTGTCCATGAGTTCTTTTTCTTTTTTTCTAGCATATATTGTTAAGAGCAAAAAGCAAGGTTAAAGCTAGCACTGTTTACTGTATGCTATCTTTCGTGAAAGAAGGAAATAGATACATAAATGTGTAATATATGTATACATGTATACACATATATTTGCTTGTACTATAAAATATAGAAAACAGATGGAAATAATAAATCTGTCTGTATATCAAGTAGGTGACATACATTACAAACAAAAGAACTACAGACACTCCTCAGAGATATTGCAGGTTTGATTCCAGACCACCACCATAAAGTGAGTTATAAGCTTTTCTCTGGTGGAGGGTTTTGCCTTCAATTTGTAAAAAATGCAACATTTATGAAGTGCAATAAAGCAAAATGCAATAAAACAAGGTATGCCTGTACACTGACTGGCTCTAAATCATGGCACTTTGTATATTTCTAGTGGGCTATACTCTAAGGTCGATAAAAACCACAAGGAAACCTAACTTCATTCAGTGGTCTTATTGTTAGTACTAACAGGGCTCCTGTTATTTTGCACAATTATATTATGCTCTAACATAAGATAAAGAAAATAAGTGATTAGCTTAGTATTATGAGAAAATAGGACGTGCACCATGGGAGAACAGATACACAAATCTAAAATCAAAGAAGTAAACAACCTTATATAATTAAATTTGAACTTGGATATCAACAAATTCATTTTTTTTAAATACATATTTCCTAGCTCCACTCAGTAAAAAGAAAACAAAAACGAAAGAAACTGGTAGCAAGGACAATCCAATAGCAAGGAACACCTCACGTGCACAGACCACGTTCTCAGACCAGAGTTCTTTGGAGAGATGGCTGCCTCCAGATCTCAGGTGGAAAATGCTCACAAAGAACATGAAACATCTTATGATTCCCTCTGGTAATCACCCTACTGTTGTCTGTGTCTATGAGTTTTGAGGGTTTTTTTTTTCATGCTTCATACCTTCACCTTTTTCTCCAAGCCTCCCAATCTCCCTTTCCCTAATAGCTGTCATTCTCTTCTCTGTATCTATGAGTCTGTTTCTATTCTATTTGTTTGTTTATTTTGTTAATTAGATTTCACATGTAAGTGAGATAAGATGGTACTTGTCTTTCTTTGACGGGCTTATTTCACTTAGCATATTACTTTCCAGGTCCATCCATGCTGTCACAAAAGGTAAGATTTCCTTCTTTTTTATAGCCGCCTAGTATTCCATTGTGTAAATGTACCACAGCTTTTTTATCCACTCATTTACTGATGGGCACTTGGGCTGCTTCCAAATCTTGGCTATTGTAAGTAACACTGCAATAAACATAGGGGTGCATGTATTCCTTCTAATCAGTGTTTTGAGTTTCTTTGGATATATTCCCAGAAGTGGAATCACTGGGTCATAAGACAGTTCCATTTTTAAGTTTTTGAGGAAACTCCACACTGTTTTCCACAGTGGCTGTACCAATATGCATTCTCACCAATAGTGCACAAGGGTTCTCCTTTTTCCGTATGCTCACCAACACTTGTTCTCTGTTGATTTATTGAGCCTGGCTATTCTGACATGTGTGAGCTAACATCTCATTGGGGTTTTAATTTGCATTTGTCTGATGATGAGTAATGCTTGGCATCTTTTCACATGTCAGTTGGTCATCTGTATGTCTTCTTTGGAGAAATGTCAACTTGGGTCCTTTTTTGTTTGTTTCTTTTTTGTTTTTGATTTTTGGTTTTATTCCAGCTTGTTTCATAATTTCTTTCTTTTTTTATTGCATTTTTTCCATTACCACTTAGTCCCCTTATGCCACCCCACATCACCACTTGGGTCCTTTGCCCATTTTTTAATTGGATTGTTTGTTTTTTTGGTGTTGAGTTGAGTTCTTTATAAATTTTGGATATTAACCCCTTATCAGATACATGACTGACAAATATGTTCTCCCATTCTGTGAGTTGTCTTTTTATTTTGTTGATGGTTTCCTTTGCAGTACAAAAATGTTTTAGCTTGATGTAGTCCCATTTGTTTTTTTTCTTTTGTTTCCCTTGCCCAAGGAAATTTTACTTCCTATGTTTTCTCCTAGGATTGTTATGGTTTTAAGCCTTACTTTTTAAGTCTTTAATACATTTTCAGTTTATTCTTATGTGTGGTATAAGGATGTGGTCTAGTTTCATTTTTTTGCACATATCTGCCCAATTTTCCCAACATCATTTATTGAACAGACTGTCTTTACCTCACTATTTGCTTTTGCCTTCTTCGTCAAATAATTACCATAAAGGTATGGGTTTAACCGAAACTTGCTATTCTGTTCCATTGATCTTATATCTGTCTGTATGCCAGCACCATGCTGTTTTGATGATTATAGCCTTGTAGTATAGTTTGATATCAGTCTGTTTGTTCAATGAAAGAATGAATGAATGAATTCACAGCTTTACAAGTTTAACACCAAACAGCGTACTAACTCCTCCAATTCCTCCAGTTAGAAGGAGCTGAATTATGCCACTCTTAACAATCACAGCATCAGAGCCTCCTGATGGCAGCCTGCCACGATTCAAGTGTTCAGCCTGGTCCCATTAATGACCTCAGAAGACACAAAGGAACCTGAGGTCTCTCATTCAACACTCACCTGGGTGAATCAAGCATGAGTCACACTCGTTGTCCTCGTTCCTGCAGCAAGGGATGGTATAACCCACGACTTCCTTCTTTCCAGGGCAGACGCACTCGATCTGATCATATTCACAGCACTCCCGGCACATGATATTCCATTCGGCTCCAGGGCAGGCTTCATTAATGACTGTGTACTCTGAAACAGAAACGAGCAGGTAAGGACAAAGGTCCTGCAGGAAGGGGTAAGACCCATAAGTACTCTACTACTAAAAAACAACCTTGCCCTACAAATGATGGAGGGTGTCACCCTCCCTAAATGACAGAGAAGATCATTTGCATTCTTCTAGGCCAATGCCTACAAAGTGAGGTGGCTTATCTCAAAGGGCATTCAACACTATCCATTGCTTCATAGATAAAATTTGTTAGAACAGCTATTCATTTTTATTTTTTAATGAAAAAAAGAAATCATGTTTTATAAGTATATAATCTAAGTGGACTGACACACATACACACATATATAATTTACAAGCAAGTATACATCTTTTGAGGGTCTATGCTCATTTCTATTTTTGCTGGGGTGCATCAGGTAATTGCTTCCAACTACATAGATGGTGCACCTCACAACCCCAGGAGGAACTATGCAAGTGCACCGCCATACAGCACAGCCCAGGGATTCAGGCCATCAGAAACGTTTGGAGACCAGTCTCTAGATTAGGCCATTCAAGTGCAAGGCTGATTGCCAAGTAGAGACCATGTCATTCCTCCAAACTTGGCTCCTCCATTTTTCAGCGTGCCATTTTTATGGTATCTTCAAAGCTAAAACCAACAGAAAAGACAAAAACTATCTTAATTAGTATGTTTGGGAGAATTTCAATGTTTTACAAGGGTGGACTCATTGGCAGAACTTTATTCAGTCCTCAAATTCAACTGAGTGTTCTTTCCCATGAGAAAAAGTATTCCTTTCTCGGTAAAATTTCTGTATTTCTTTTCTAAAAAAGAATGTACCTTAAATAAATGAAAAAGAAAAACCATCTGGCAAAACCTGCAACAGGAACCAGTTGGAGGCTGCCCAGAGGAACCCAGGCTAAGAAACAGACTAAACTTTGACTCTTCTTTTCCCCCCACTCTCCATTTCTAAAAATTTTGCACAGAGGTGATGACTGAAGCAGAAAATAGGTCAGATATTTGAAGAAGAAAATGAATCTGGTTTCCCCCTGCAGCCTTTTCTGAAAGCCGCAGGCAGGGATCTCCAACATGCCTTGTCGCCTACTTACACCAACCTTAGCACCCGTGGTGGCTTCTAACCTCTTGAATTTCATAGTTGAGTTTTCTATTTCCCACCAGTAAACATGGAAGTCTAACACAGGGTTGATCATTCTTAATGTTCCATGTAGAGCCGTTTAAAGAAAGCACTGTCATCTACTCCCAGCCTCAGGTCATAAGAACAATCTAGCATCACAGAAAGGAACCACTTGTGCAATAAAGTTATTTTTCCCCCACAAACATTGGCGGAGCAGCAAAGATCCTCACACTGGCATTGGGGGGAGTGATTGGCATAGGTCGCCATGATCTTGTCACCACTGAGGTTTGTTTTGTTTCCCCTACTGCTCTGGGCCCCTCCAGCAGACATGGGACTTATTTAGCTCAGCTTCCCATTTTTCTGATGTCGACTGGAGGAAGTAAGTGACTTCTAAAATCTAGATGAGAACCTGAAGGTTAAAAGTGAAGGAAAGCAGGAGAAAACATAGGGGTAAACCTCCATGATCTTGGATCTGGCAAAGGATTCTTGCACATGAAACCAAAAGCATGAGCAACAAAAGAAAAACAGATAAATTGAAAGGTCGACCCACAGAGTCATTTAACCACTCTGTTCCTCGGGTTCCCCAATTAGCACAGTGCTAAGATTGTGGGTGAATCAATGAATTACTTCTTTCGCCCCACAAGTGTTTATTGACTGTCCACTATGTTCCAGAGAGAACACTGGCTGCTCAGATACAATGGTAAGAAAAACAGACACCACCCCTGGCTTCCCAGAGCTCAGAGTTTTGCAGAGGAAGTAGATGTTGGATAAATGACCCCCAAAACACATAATCACTAACAGTGGTAAGAAAGACTGGGGATGCTATGAGAAGGCATGAATGGTCATAAAGGGACATTATCAACAAGGCTACAAGACTCACACGTTTGAGGCGGCAGACAAAATCACAGAGAGAAATCTATCTATTCACTGAGATGGGACCACTTCTCAGGAATGTGGAGGTGATGGAGGAAGTGATGGTTTCAATGGTTTTGTGACTTAGCTCTTTCTCTTCTGGTCTGGCAAATCCACCCCCTTCTTTCTCCCCACTGAGACAGGCTAATGTCCCCATAATATGAGAAATAAATAAATACATTAGTGAAATATTGTATACAAATATTTACAACTGACCAGCTGAAGAGACTTAAAAACATAACAAGCAGACAAGAGCCATATCCTGGATTTTCTCCACTTATTAGAACTACTTGCAGAAAAGGCACACTGGTCATTTAGAGTTAGCCATACAATCACACAATTTTCAACATGGTGCTAAAGGCCAGGTCCAGAAACTAGGATTTAAAGAAACAACCAATAGCAGTAGAAGTTATTGAAGGTTTTCATATATGTATGCTACAGAACTTTAGCATTTGTTTAACTAAAGTGCTTTTACATAGATTGTTTGTGCAATTCAATCACCAAAATGACCTGGTGAGGTGGGTAATACATTTTCTTTTATCTTAAGAACATCTAGTCCACCTCTCCACTTTACCAGTGAGGAAAAGGGCTAAGTAGGGAAGAAGCAAAGAGAAATGCCGAGGGAGCTTTTTTAGAGAACTAATTCTGGGAGAAAGAGATGCCCACCGATTCCAGGCCTCGTGAGGGAGTCTGCTGCTGCCGGGGGGAAGCGGCCTGGACAGCCTCCAGCTCCACCAAAGACGGGGGCTGAGCAGACTGAACTTGCCTTCCACATTCAAAAACGAAGTCTTATGCAAGCTGCAAATGAATTTTATCCTTTCATGGTTTCCCCGGAAATAGAGTGGCCCCCCCTTTTCCACAGGGGAAGTGTTCTGAGACCCAGGGTGGAAGTCTGAAACCACAGACAGTTCCCAACACTGTGTATCCTATCCTTTTTCCTGTACAGACGAGTCTTTCCACTTAAAGGAAGCAATGTATGGCTTCTCTTTGGCATGTTTGCATTGCCATCATCCTGCTCTTACACTTTGGAGCCATTATTAAGTAAAATAAGCATTACTTGACCTCACGTATTGCAATACCAGGACAGTTGATCTGATGACCAAGATGGCTACCATGTAAGTAATGGCCAGGTAGTGTTTATAGTGTGGAGATGGGAGACAAAGTGGTGATTCACATCTGGGACGGGACACAGCTGGCTATTCAGAATGGTACACAACTTAAAACTTATGAATGGTTAATATCTGGAATTTTCCATTTAACATTTTTGAAGCACAGTGGACCATGGGTAATTTGAACTGCAGAAAGTGTAACTGTGGATAAGGGGGTGCTACTGTAAGCAAATGAAGCAGAAAGAACTCATGGAACTGCCCTGGGATAAACCGGCAGGCAAGTGCCTATAATCACATGGCAAAATCAGGGCTCCGGGCACCGTACACAGCAGTCCATCCCTAGTTCTTTCATTGGATAAAATATTTATTTTTATCTTGATAAAACACAATATGTTTTCATACAGAAGATTCCCTGTGAAGGCTTTAAAATAATAAATAATACAATTAAAATAATAATAAAATCATAAGTAGAGGAAAAAAGTATTCAGAAGCATCCTTAATATTGTTGCCTATCCTTCATATTGTCTTCTTTCAATAAATTTATTATATATATCCCCATGTAGATACTAGTAATGTGTACACATAATCTTCTCACCTCTCAAAACTGGTACCAGTATTTTTGTTTTAAAAACAGCTTTTTTTCTTCATGAAGACCATGGATACATTCTTTTGACACTGAATCATCTTGAAAGGTGAGTCCACTGCTGAGATTATATCCCAAGAACCCTGAAACACCAATCCAAAAGAACCTATGCACCCCAATGTTCATAGCAGCACAATTTACAATAGCCAAGTGTTGGAGGCAACCTAAGTGCCCATCAGTAAATGAATGGATCAAAAAACTGTGGTACATTTACACAATGGAATACTAGGCAGCAGAAAGAAAGAAGGAGCTTCTACCCCCTTGTAACAGCATGGATGGACCTGGAGAGCATTATGCTGAGTGAAATAACCCAGGAGGTAAAAGACAAACACCATATGATCTCACCTTTAAGTGGAACCTAATCAACAAAACAAACAAATGAGCAAAACAGAACAAGAGACTTGGAAATAAAGAACAAACTGACAGTGACCAGAGGGGAGGTGGGAGGGGATAATAGGGGGAAAAGGGTGAAGGGTTTTTAGGAACAGCTACAAAGGACACACGGACAAAACCAAGGTGGGGTGGAATCAGGGGAGGAAGGTGGGGATGGCTGGGGTGGGGAGTGAGGGGGGAAAAGCAGACAACTGTACCTGAACAACAATAAAATTTTTTAAAAATGAAAAAAATTGCTGCATCCCTATCTTAGGGGTACAAGTACTCCCCTCCCTTCTTTTTGTCATTAGGTTGAACAAATACCAAGAAAGTTTGAGTACTTTGGCATCGTAAGCTTTGCTCAAGCCCTTCTTTCAACAGCCATGCTTTAGAGCAGACAACTCGCACCTTCTATCGGGAGTGGAGAGTCCAGTCATATCAGTCCAACCCTGGTTCTTCTGGAACTCACTTCAGAAAATGCATGACCCTTAACCTCTTAGTCCTGTTTTAGCAATGGGAACGCCAAGGCAATGACAGCAATGCTGACCAACTGGCACAGGTTCCACCGGTGACGAACAAATGAGTGAATGAGCTGGCTGTCATCACGTCATCAGCACTAAGAGCAGCCCCTCATCAGCCTGACAGTTTGCTGCAAGGCTCTCCAATGCTGAACCACATCTGTTGCTGCAATGTGGAGAACCCTTAATCCCCCAAACAGGAGGGGTTTAGTGCCACAGAATGGCAGGGAGAGCAGTTGTGCTCCCCTCAGCTTGGTCTCCAAGAGCCACATTTTCGACACGAGCTTTTAAGGCAATATGTTGACATGATGGCTGTTAAGGTCAATCTGCAAAACTCAGAGGATTCTTCCTGAGAACAAAGGTCAGCTTGTTCCACACATGACTGAAACGTCAGTTGTCAGATTAAAGGTCCAGGCCAAGACCACCCCAGAAGGTGGCAAAGAAAGGCACCTTTATCACGATTCCCCTCATCGTGGATGTCAGAGTCTGCCTTTGCATCCACCAAAAACCCCATAGCCCTCCCATCTGACCATATTAAAATTTCTGCTGCATTTATTTTTACTGTCCTACATTTTATAAATGAGACTAGTGTGAGGGAAAAAAAGACATATGAGTCAGAGAGATGTACGCCGAGGCAGCCTGGGCTCCTCGCTCACCCCCACTCACTCCCCCACCTCCTCTGTGCAAGCTGAAGTTCCAGCTGACGTCTAACCAGCCATTCCTGACCACCTGAGGGCCTCACCGCCCACTCGGCAGGGCCAATGACAGACAGGCAAATCCCAAGCAGGAATGATTGGCAGCCTGGGGTGATGAAATAATTACTAGGGCCCTTGGTGATTCTTTATCTCCTCCTGAGCCTTTAAGAGCCATCCTATCACCCAATGACCTTCTGTCACAGATGGCTGGAGTCCCAATCTCAGTGACCTCAGTCTTCCTCTTAAGTCCTCTCGTAAACGAGATCATGATAGCTGAAGAGTCAAGGCACTCTTTTGGGTATCAGGAGTGAGGAAAATTTCCATGGATTCCCCAGAAATCTGGTTTGTAGGCTCTTGTACACTGGGGAGGAGGAAGGAGGCAAAAATCAGTTTGTCGCCTGCTTTCCCGCCTCAGCCTTTATTGAGCACGTGCTGTGGCTCTCACTCACCCTCCTTCGCTTCCTGGGTCCCAGCACCCACAGGGAATGTATCAGAGCCCCTAATGAGCATATATGGCTCACTGAAGCCTCATAGCCACCCTTCAAAGTCTTATTTCTTTCCTTCATTGAAAAGATGAAGAAACTGAGGAACAGAGAGAGTAAATAAATTGCACCAGGTGACACAGCTTTCAAGTAAAAGAAGAAAGATCAGAACCCAGCTCTTTCCAGGGCCAAAGTCTTTTTCCTTCCCACACATCACCTTGATTTTAGAGAGTTCACACCTCTGACTGTACAGATTAAGAATGTATTACTGGCAAAGTGGACACACTTGGGAATCGAACCACCCAAATTTTAATCCTGAATCTGTCCCTCATTTATGCTGCTGGACACCGCAGGCAAGACACCTTGGCGCAGTGTTTTCCCCGCACCTCAGGAGGATGAACATACACTGATGGAGTTGTTGATGTTACTACAGTTGAAGAAGGCCATGACCATAAAGGGCTTTGGAAGAAAAACTGCATATTTGTCAAGACATTACCGTGATTCTCTACAGAATAAGAACCATCACATGTTTGGCTAAAGCACAGATGGCTAGGGAAGGGAAGGCGATGAGTAATGATGTATCCCCCGGAGACCCACACATGCATGGCATTCATTTTCAAGCAGTCTGCTCACGTCTTGATCATGGCTCGCAGGTTTCTTCCCCATCACTTTCAGACTTCCTAGTCTCGGTTTTCTAATGCCCTCTCTTTAAATATTTTTTAAATAGGACACACCTCACCTCTTGCTGCTTCTTTTCTAGAAATAGAAATTACACATCCACAGCCGAAGGGAACAAAACCCAAATTTTAGCATCATGGAAGAGCCTCCATTTGCCGTTATCTTCAACAACTGTGTCACTGGAAACTCCTGAAGGACAGCTGCTTCTGCGTTATTTCAAACGTTGTCATATGAGCTCAATAGATCTTATTTTTACTAGCATTAGCTATTAAAAAGAGAATTTAATAATGCATCTAGAAGTACTTGGCAGTAGAACTCAGCAAATGTTACATCAACCAAAGTAATAGAATGGCTAAGTTAAAAATAATAAAACTCTGGCTATACCCTAACAATCCAATTTGGTTTTCCCCCAACCCAAGAACTCTACAAATTATCATCCCTGCTCCCCAATATTCCACACTTTCAACACCTTTTTTCTGAGTCAGTGTGTCAGGGGTACACGAGGGTCTTTGTCAACTACACCGACCTCTTTGCCAAGAGCTTCCAGATTTAGTATTACCGCCTTCGCATCCAGGTTACCCGATGCCAGGCTGAAGCCAGGCTTTCCTTTAAGCAAAGGCAGCTGGCCAACAGCAGATGTAAAGTGTGGAGGGATGTTGAGCAAGGGTGGTACATTGATAATGGCGTCTCTGATGGTTCACTAAGCCCTAAGCTGACAGCAGCTTCCACACAGGCTAGCCCTCATTATAGTTACCTCCTCCAGCTCTGCAAGCTAGAACAAGAAAAAGGGAAACTTCTTTTTGCCTGAGGATTCCTGGCTGGCTCCCCACTTGAATCACAACAGGTGGTCATGAGCAACATCTCATGTTTGGGAGGCAACAGCATTGACCCAGAACCACCTGCTCTGCAAGACGCCATCCCTTCAGCCTCCGCAAGATTCTACCAGGGGCCTTATTTCAAACACAGAGAAACTAAGGCGCGGCACATGGAAGAACTTCCCCTCGAGTTGGGAGGTAGATGCATGATAAAACCAAGAAGACAAAGCAAGTCTCAAAGAGATAAATGTTTGTGAATCTTTAGGAAATTTGTTTTTCCTGACAGAGTCACAGACAAATAAAATAGGACTATGGTCAGACTAAATAGTGGGCCTCGTGAGGACCTTGTAGCTTCTGTTCCACTATAATAGAACACTCAATATTTTCCCTTTATAATTCCTCGTGAAACCTGTGTGAGTGGGGAAAATGGTAGAAAGAAGACTAGGTGACTTTGATGTCCTGAGTACTCCCTTTCAGCAGGGCATTACACTAAGTATTTTAAATAGACTACCTATCTAACGCCTACAATAAACCGACACTAAAGACACTATTATCCTCAGTCTATAGGTTGGAAGGTAGTAAGTCCAGATTTAAGAGGTCCAGTAATTTGCCCAAGAAAACCAGCCATAAATGGTGGAGCCAGGATTCAAACCCTGGCCCATATTTTAAAACATAATACTCTATACTCATGTATATACATATTCAAGCATATACACATAAATGTATGCATTTCCACATCTACAGTTTTATTCTTTGATGCACATATATATTTGAACTTGAACACACCTACACCAACCCGTCTGTATCAAAGATGATTTCCATAAATATGGCAAGTGAGGATCGAATCTTTGCTGAGAATCTCAGGAGTTACTTAAGTCTACTGAGGCAGAATACCCTTCACAGAAACACCCGATTTTAGTCCTCACTCATTGCCACCGTACTCATCCGATCTGAAACAAGTCTGGGCAGAGAAAGGAGGCAAGCAATGCTAGGGCCAAGGAGAAGCTGTGTTGCATGACAACAAGAACAATATTTAACAAATGCAGGAATACAGTAGTTCCTAGGAACAGCAAACAAGAAGTTGGTGAACAGCTCCAACTCACATGCTATCTCTAAGGGACACGGCTACAATGTAAACAGCCCAGACCACTACCCATGGTGCAAATCAAGGTCACGGTGACTAACCCATACCAGAACTGGCAAAATAAGGATAAATAACAAGGGACTGGAGACACGTGTGTGTGTGTGTGTGTGTGTGTGTGTGTGTGTGTGTGTGTGTTAAGGAGGGGGGAAGAAGGTAATTGGTGATGAATTGGTCCTTTAAGTCAGTGTCCCCAGGGATTAGAAAAACGCTCAAATACTATCCTTATTTTTAAAGAGGAGACCAGGTGACTGTCACCAAAGATACTGGCTAGTTGGGAAGTCACCATTCTTAGCACTCCCCAGAACTGCCACGTCGCCACGGGGTATGTAAAGAGGGGCGCACATTAATCAGATTCACGCCTCAGTTTGTCCAATGATCCCAGCCCAACCACCTTCCTCTAAGCAGTGAGTTTAAATTTCGAATATAAGAAATGCGTTTTCTTGATGAACCTTGCAGGCCAATGCTGGTGAGGACTTTTCTCATAGCAACATTGGGGGTGACCCTCATGGTCCTCTCAATGTCTCAACAAGTGTTAAATGACAAGGATGCCAGACTTCCTGCCCACCCCTCAGCAAAAGCCTGAAGAGAAGCCAAGGTTCTGCAGATTTTTCAAATTCTCTTCTTACTCCGTCCTCTGTAATAGTGAGATATTCTTCAATGTTTTATTCATTATGGGCAAGCGACCAGAGTTTTCCAAACTATATTCCATGGGGCACCAATTCCACTGGATGGTATAAGGTGTTATGTGAAAAAAGGTTCTGTGGCCAGACAACTTTGTGAAATGCAAGTAACAGCTTTCTTTATTACAGGGCTTCGCAGAGTCTGTGGCATACTTTGTGCATATCTCCGGATCCCCCAGACTTCTCACATCATAACATCCCAGGTTTGTGTGTTTGTCTTTGCTGAATATCTCCCAAGATTGTATTCTATGAAACCTACTTTGAGAAATACCAGGCTGGACCACATGCTCTCTAAGTGCCTTAAGGAAAAGGACTTCGTCTTATTCATCACAGCATCTCCAGCACCTAGGATCATGCCTGCCACCTAGTAGGTGCCTGAGAACATTTACTAAATAAACACATGAATGTGGAGATGTGAGGCATGTGTGATTCCCAGGGTAAGGGTGTTCATGACAAAGACTGATGTTAGAAATGCCCTTTGCTCTGGCCTTTCGGAGTCTCTATTTGTAGGACAGGGAATTAACTGGGTCTATCACTGCTGAATAATTTTGTTGTTTACAGAATGTGGCTCATTTCCATAAAGGCTTGGGATGCTCAGTTGGTCTGTTCAGTCAGTGAGTTGGCCAGGGGAGCCAGGCTTGCACACAAGGGAGGTTGAACATCATTCAGAAGCAGACAGTCAACCACCCACTGGGAGGCAGAAAGCCAGACCAAGAAGCCCTGCAACAAGAAGCTAAGCCCAGGCTACTTGTCCTAGGACGTGTCAGGTGCTCTCCACCAAGAGTGCTCTTCCACTGTTGACTCCTGCAGTGGAATTCCCATGATATGGGATATTAACTGACCATCTCCAAAGGGATCCTATGAAGTAAATGGACATGGAACTGGGTTTGAAAACACTGACACTTTAGTTCCTTGGAGTCCTCAAACGACTCATTTGCTTTGCAGTGAAGTGGGCCCACATCCCTCTCCCATGCAGTGGTTTTCCATTACACTGGCTGGAAATCTTCTTTTAATGGATCGTGAATTCCGCTTATGAGGACACATGCTGCTTCAGCCCATAAACTAAAGTTACCTGAATGTGGTCCTCACTCTGTTCTGTCGGCGGCAGCCCTGGTTTTCCAATCACCAAACCAACTGACCAGACTTCTACTTGCACAGATACTTGCTGCCAAACCACTAACTCAACTCTCTGAGACAGCCAGAACCTCAGAAAGGGCGGCGATAAAGATGTCCACGCTGGAAGAACAGAGGCACTTTCCCAAGTCCAGAGGCAGAAGAGTGACAGAAATAGGTGTCTTCATTTGCTGCTCAGCCAAGCGAGGCACCTCTCTTAACCACCTGACATAAGACCCGGGACATCAGGATCTGGTAGAGGTTGAAATGAATTGTTTGAAACTCATCTTAGTATTATGGAAAGGAATCACATCTCCATCTCCTGCAATATCCATCAACTGTGTTATACAAGAAAAAAAAAAGAAGAAGAAGAAAATGCTTCCCCTACTGACTCCAGGTCTGCTCCTCCTGTTCCATAGACTAAGAGTTCTACACACTGATGATCTTGACAGAATAAACCCAGAATGGAGCAGGGCTACAGAGTGTCAGGGCCAGACTTGAACCGTGTCTCATCCGTAATTCTGACCCTCAGCAAACAGACACACGATTGTGATTTCAAAAGTTGACCATGAGACAAAGAAATCCTCACCTCCCACATCTAATCAGAGTAAGATGCATGATCCTTTGGGCAGAGATCCCAGAAACCAGTTGGAATTTTGGTCTGCTTACCACCCCTGCTTCCTTTAGGGAATGGCTCCTTGCGGGCTCCGTGAGTGGATACTTCACTCTGTGTCTCTCTCCTTTCCCACATCCGCTCTACCTCCAGTGAGCAGATGACCTTTCTTAGGCCATTTTCAGCACTTGGAATGTCCAAGGGATAATTGGATTTCTTTACTAATATGATGGTCTCATGATTTGGGCAAAATACAGTCAGTAGATCTACTCTAGTTGAACCCACTGCTTTTGTGGCTGTGTTGTGTAGTGTTCATGGCATAAATTATGGAGGCAGACTGTCTGAGTTCAGGACACGATGTTCAGCTATATGACCTGGGCAATTACTGAACCGCTCCACACCAACGTCCCTCAGGTGAGAACCAGGGATCATAACACTGCTACTTACCTCCTAGGTTTATTGTGAGGATTAAATAAATATATAAAAAGCCTAAAGGAGAATGCCTACCATTTACTACCAACTCAATAAACTATTTCTGATCCGGTCCCTTAGGTTTGATAGAATGGGAGTGCCCTCCAAAGAGGCTTCCGCCATCGATGTTCTATCACCGCGAGTGAAGAATTTGATGCGCAACCCCTGCCTACTGCACTCTCAGCCTACTGCCTACCCCTTGCTACTCTGCTCTCAACCTGCGTGGGCTCTGCGCCTGTCTTACTGATGACTGCAACAAGGAAAAGGGAAAGGAGTAGGGTTGAGTGGCGAGCAGTAGTAAGTCCCACTGATTAAGTCAGTGGAATATCTCCAGCCAACTCTCTGCTTCCCTTGAGTGGTTTTGTTTACAGGTATGAGGTTTGGTTCTCCCAACATTTTTGCTTCTTTCTCTCCACTGTAAACTGAATGCTTTGGCTTAAAACATGTGATGACTGACAAACAGAGTTCCTTAAACATAAACCAGGCTTGGAATCTGATAGACTTTCTGCCACTGCCCTGGTAGCTTTCAGAGCTCCTGCTGGCTTCTGGATCCTCTGCCCTGGAATTCAGGAACTAGAAACTGTAAACACTGCATTTCCCTCTCCTTTAAAAGAAAATAAGAGAAGAGGGATCTGGGCTCTTGTGACTTTCAAATATCCACAGAGCGGGGGTGACAAGTCCTCCCACATGTGGGGGGAACAGGCACAACCTCCCCTCATTTATCACTGAAATGGAATGTTTCCCAATTTGCAAGTACCCCAAATCAAGTGCAGCTTCAAGGGCTGGTCTCGGGGGAGCCAGGTAGATAAGTTTTCTTCTGCACCAAGATTGGCTGCCCGCAGCGGGGCAGATGGAAATAATTTTCTAACTTAAGGCGAGTCACTAGGTCCCTCAGACATCATTATCTCAGCCATTTCTGTCTAGCCAGATGTAAATAACTTTAAGTCAAACCCGCGGTCCATGCCAGTGGCATTCCAATGGCCTCCCTAAGACTTCTGGATATTTCTAAGGGACTTAAATGCTCTAGGTCACCTCTGCTTTAAGATGACCATGTGCAAGGGTGCTTTGTCCATAACTCACAGACACAGACATCACACCCATTCTCAGCTTCCACAAAAGTTCATACCCAAGGGCACTCATGAGAGTAAAACATTTTCCTAAAGACTTGGAGGTCATAGAGACAGGTGAGGTCATACTCTGTAACACATACATGGAAAATATATTCATGTTTTTACTTTTAAGAGTCCCATCAGCTACTCAGTTCTTACGAGCTTTACTCACTTGTGTTTCTCCCTATTCGGCACCTAGTTTCTCACCTTCCCTTTTTCACCTCTGCCCCATCCCTCTCAGGAACAGAGGTCAAAACCTCAACTGTCAATAGGGACTAGAGGCAACACAGGAGTGGGACGGGAAGCTGGGGTGTCAAGCCATAGAGAGGACCCAGCCTGCCTCAAAGCACTCAGGTTCAAAACAATTGTAAGCACTGTGTCCTACTAAATATTTCTTCAGAACTTTTGACCTGAATGCTGCCTATCAGCAGACCTTTGGCTCTACAGTCTCTTTGCCACAGCCAGCCAAGACAAAGCAACGGCGCCACCAAAACTGGACCCACCAAGGACTCTCTCCTCTCGTCCCCATGTGTGTCCTGAAGCCTTCATGAGTGAGCTAATGTCAGCCAGGTACCAGGTGAGCTGGAGCTCCAGATGGTCTGGGCTCACCCCCGGCTCTGCTAATCTGTTGTGTATTATTTTTATATTATTATTGTGGGAAGATATGAATAACATAAAATTTGCCATTTTCATCACTTTTAAGTGTGCCATTCAGAAGCTTGTGCAACCAACACCACCATCCCTCTCCAGAGCCCTTTCATGATCCCACACTGAAACTCTATGCCCATTAAACAGTAACGCCTCGTCTCCTCCCTCCCCCCACCCCCCGGCCCCGGCAACCACTGTGTTACTTACTGTCTATGAATGTGACGACTCTCCATACCACATATAAATGGAATCATACACTACTTGTCCTTTTGTGTCTAGCTTATTTCACTCAGCATAATGTCTTCAGATTCATCCATGTTGTTGCATGTGTCAGAATTTCCCTCCTTTTTAAGAATGAATGTACTGTGTGTATATACCATGTCTTGTTTGTCTGTGGATGGTCAGTTTGGGTTGTCACCTTTCAGCCATTGGGAATGCTGCTGCTGTGGACACGAGTGTACAAATATCTGTTCAAGTCCTTGCTTGTGTATACACCCAGAAGTGAAGTTGCTGGATCAAATGCTTAATCGTTTTGAGGAACCGTGCCTGTGTGTCCTTGAGCAAGTCACAGAACCTCTCTAACCGCACCGCCTTATAACAGCACCGCCTTATAACAGCACCGCCTTATGAGGGTGGACTGAGAATTACTTCGTGTGAAGCATATGGCTCAGAGACAAGGCCCGTCGTAAATCCTTACAGGTGCTTAATTTCATTGTCTCCTGAATTCAAAAATAAAGTCATAAAAATTCTCTAAGAAAAAGCAAAGTACTCAAACTAAATGATCTCTAAAGTCACTCCCAGCTCTAAACTCCATGATCCCACCATTAAATTATTTCCCTGTTGGAGAAGCCAGGAGTTTTCAGAGTATATATCAGGGAAACACCCTCTTCGTGGTCCCCACAAAAATCCACCCCTGCCAAGACGGCCCAGTTTTCATAGCTCTCTCGGAATTTGCTAACACATCCCATTAGAAACCAACATCTAATTTTTCTTGCCACTCCTTCCCCCCTTCCTTCTTTCCACATGCCCCCTCTCTCCGCTCCTTCCCTTGCCCACTGAATATCTGTGCTTCAAATTATCTTCCCCTATTGCCTTTACATTCATTCCCCACAAGCTAATGTCTATTGGAAGCAACACTTGTGAAGTTATCCATATTAAGGTTTCATTCCCAAGAGTCACATATTTTAAATGAGTTTTTCCTCTTGGGCAGAATCCTGCTGGCAGAGCTACTGCTATTTGGTGAAGTCAGTGGCGTTGGGTTTCTCCCTCACATGCTGTTTATGTTGGGTTATCGCTCAGCCTGATGTTCGGCGTCTCCCCCTCCAACATGTGTCCCATGCCGATGAGCAACAGCAATCTCCCGTGCCATCCCAGTGGAGGCTCACGTCTCATCGAGTCCTCATTTTAGAAAAGCAATTAGAGGAGAGACACTTCCAAGCTGCTCCTGATGGGGCCAGATTTAGAGTCCAGCAGGGAGTGGACTCATTCACCACTTCAAGAAATATTTTCCTTCTCCACGCCATTCCTCCACCTTCCCTCTCAATGGGAGCGCTCCACGGCTGAGATGTCCTTGCTAGACACGTGAGATTGCTCTGCGGCTCAGCCAGCAGCTCCGCTGCCAAGAAACCACACACCCTCCCTGACACTTTTCCACAGCAGAAGGTAAAAAGAGCTTCTTGAGTTAGGAACAAATGGGTTTTTCAGATCCTGGGCAAAAAAAAAAAAAAAAAAAAGCCCGGAGGGCGGTGGGGGAAGGGGGCAGCCGAGCTTTG